>JAOQMQ010000008.1:7280406-7292263 GCA_027563845.1 Erythroxylum subrotundum
TGTACATATAGAAAAGGCTGAAAGACAGTGTAAACTTTCATTTTTGAGAAATGAAATGAGGAAAAGTTGGTTTAAAAAAAACATAATAATATTGTGATTTTTCATATTATGTTTTTAAACGAATATTGATATGATGCCATATGTGGTGACTGTAGTGATCGATCGTAGTGTGCCCTTATCGTAGGGTATGTACCGGAATGACCTCCGGGCGTCCCGATGCGTATTCCTAGGATAAGGGGATGCTACAAATATGGTGCTATAAGCATTACCTAGCTTATTCACTGGATAAGAGAAATAGCTTTAGCAAAAGATTTGAGACATGATTTAAATATAACAATGTCCCACTGCTGTGGTATTTAAAATTTCTTCTTCCTCTCGAGTTAATAGTATTGAAGCTTTGAAAGACTTAAAATATTACTTAAGGTCGATAGTCAATTCTAATAAGAGTTTTACCTACATTTAAGTGATAATTAATGTTTAGTTCAAAGACTAATCCACTTTATGGGTTTCCAAGAAGGGTAGTTGACCATGAAGTATTTGGGAATCTCAACTTTATACATTAAACTTACGAATAACAATTATTATCCTCTGGTAGAAATGGTAGATCAATGATTTGATAATTGGAATAATAAATAGCTTTTATTTGCAAACATGTTGCAGTTGATTCTATCAGTTAATTAATGGCTTTCATATCTATTAGAATTCACATATAAGTATTTCATTGTTGATTGTTAAATATATTGAAAGAAAAATGAATATCTATTAGAATTCACATATAAGTATTTCATTGTTGATTGTTCAATACATTGAAAGAAAAATGAAGATTTTTTTGCAGACTATTGATAAAACATAATTATCAAAAGTTAAAAAGAAAGGAGGGAATGTTTGCACACTTAAGGGAAAAGGTGGCTTAGGATTTAAATTTATTAAAAGAATAAAATTATATATGAATTTGAAAAATTTTCCCTAATGATGAGTCTTTATAGATTAAATATGTATATTTTCATTTCTTAAAATGTAAGAGTTTTCAGATAGTTAAACCCAATCCATAAAATTTTGGCCATTAAGATAAATTTTAAATTTAAAAATAGAGTAAAAGAAACAATCAAAATTTTTATTAACAAGGAACTTCTTCTAATATAATAACCAACTTCTAATATAATAACCAACATCCTTTATAACCACTATAAAATCATATGTCAATTAGGTCAATAATAGAAGTTACTGCACTAATCAACCTGGAAATTTTCGTATCTAATAACTTGTGGAAATGGTGGATTCAACACTTTTGAATCCTTTAAAGTAACAAAGATAATTTTACGAATTATTAACCTAGCACTTCAAAGATGAATTATATAGACACATCATACTTTGAAGCGTTTTAATATTAGATTTTATTATCAATTTTTGAAAACTCGTAATCATAGAGTTCTTGGTGTGAAGTCCTACCAAAAGTAAGCTTTACATTTAGCTTCTTATAAAAGAAAAATTATGAACAAAGGACTAGATATCCTTTGATTCGTTGGAAAATAGGAGTTACTGTCTATGCCTCTATAACTTGAAACACAACCACCTATTCTTTGACTATTTCTTAATGACAAAATAATTTAAAGACATTCTTTATCTTGTACATATTTAGATGTATATGATAAAGTTCATGACAAAATATTAAATTGCAAATTAAATTATGGTGAAATTATAATTATAAAATTCATATTGTATTTATATATGTATTATCCTTAACTTATTCATAGTTATTGTTCTATTAAATTGGACATTAATAGAACATAAAAAGACTAGCATAAGTTATGTTTTAGTTAATCTTATAAACTAAAGTATGAAGATATTTAAAGAAACGCGTGGCTGCTTGTTAGAGAACAAGTTCACTAAACTGACTCCATATGAAAAATTCATTTAGGACACTACTTGTATGTTTATGAAAATTCTTATTTTGATGATTGTTTAAATGATCCTCTGACTTGAGGTCTTCAAAGTTATCTTGTATAGAGATTGTTATGTTTTGATACTACTTATGACCTGTTCTAGTCAAAGATAGCTTAGTCAATAGTCATTGGATATAACATGAACTATATGGAAGTAATTGAGTGATCAATATATGATTCATCACCTTAAAATAATTAGGGAGAATGTTTCATCATTCTCAATTAGTTTTGATTCAAAAAACCTTGGCCAATATGAAATGATGCTTTGTAAGATAGTTTACAAATGTCATTAATTGAATCAATAGCTAATGAAGGAGAACTAACATGATTGGACTCAAAATAGATTAGACATTAATTTCATGCTCTATGTCTAATCAGAACATTGTATGATGAAAGGATTGAATTATACAAAAAATAGAAAGGTTAGTCAAAATATTTTAACATTCTTAAATATTTGGGTGGTTATGGTATGTTGCTAGAAGTCAATCTTGATCTATAGATAAAATTTTTGAATTAGATAATTAAAGATAAATTAAAAGAGTTTAATTTATCTAATCCTAAATATGATTTAGGTTTATAATTTATATCCATTGCCAATATATGTGAGAATCTAATAGGTCACACATAAAGACTAAATTGAAAAGAGAAAATATATTTTAATTAAGTTGAACTTGATTATAAAGTTTGAGAACCTTTATGATTAAATATGAAATATTTAATAAATAAAGATCAATATAAGATATTAGATCTTGGGCATAACTAGTAGAATTATCTACAGATCTAATTAAAGTTTAATTGAAATTAGAATTTAATTTTAATTAAATTACTAAAGCATCCAAAACTTATTATAAATAGACTTAAGCTGTAAGGGAGCTAGAACTCCTTGCCTAACCCTCTCTGCAACAGTTATAAAGTTATTTTAGCTCGTTTATGAATACCGTTTAAGGTCGGACACTTGTGTAACTACAGTGGTTGAGATGGGCCAATTTTATAAACTGTTCGAGGGATATGACAAAAAAAAAGCTTCAAAAGAAGGTACGAATTATGATCCATGCTTTATTATGATGTATTGTTAATTATTTTATATAATTTAAAGTAATCTTGGCTTTTGAGAAATTATACAAAAAATGTTTCGTAATTATTTTGTTGTGCAATGAAGAAAACCAATCTCACTCCTTTATTGTTATTCATGGTCATTTTGTTTATATACAACAATTAGAAACAATTATTTGTATTACATACTTAGTCTCCACATTAAATTAAATTACAAGGAAGCCTACTCTGTAACTGAAGAAAATAACCGTCAACTGCAAAAACTAACACTAAACTTCTGCTTCATACGCAACAACATTTCGTCAATCTTTAGTATCTATAACATCCCCCTTTAAGTTTGAGGTTGGAGCCAATCACCCAAACCCAACTTGGAAAGCAAATTGTGAAACACATAACCATCTAAAGATTTTGTAAACATATCAACTAACAGTTGTTTAGAAGAAATAAACTGACGATGTATGAGACCATCTTTGTATTTGTCCCACCGTTCATGAAAAAATGGATTAGAAATAATATGTAAAGCTGCTTGATTTTCACAATATAAAGAAATAGGTAATTTAGTAGAAAAATGAAAACCCTGTAAAAGGTAAGTAATCCATTGTAATTCACAAACTGTTGCTCCCATGCTGCGATATTTAGCTTTTGTCAAATATTTTAATATTGTAGGTTGTTTCTTTGTTTTTTAAGAAATCGAAAAGGAACCAAGGAAAACACAGTAACTTACAAGAGAACATCACATAATTGGACAAGTTTCCCAATCGACATCATAATATGGGGTAATATCAAAAGAAGACGATGAAGGATAACATCATCCTTTCGAAGGACATCCTTTCATATACTTTAAAACATGTATAGAAACTTTCCAGTGAAGAACAGTAGGAGACTGAACATATTGGCTCAATTGTTGTCTTTGCATAATATCAGGATGAGTAAATCCCAAATATAATACACGACCAACCAACCTTCGATATGATGCTGAATCTGCAAGTAACGGAGCATCTTCAATATAAAATTTGTATGACTTTGGAAGAGGAGTTTGTTTAGCTTTTGCACTTGCTAGACCAACATCTTCCAAAATATCATGAATATATTTGCTCTAATTAATATCACTCGTTTAGATGGTTGAGCAATCTCCAAACCAAGGAAGTATTTTGTGGAGCCTAAATCCTTGATAGTAAATTATTGATGAAGAAATTATTTGACAGTAGAAATATCATCTTCCGAAGCACCTGTAAGAAGAATATCATCTACATAGACAATTAGAGTTGAGAGAGTTTGACCCGTTCCTTTGACATATAAACAATTGTCATGAGCAGATTGTTTAAAGCCAAACTGATGAAGACATTAAGAAAACACTCGATTACACTATCTCGATGCCTATTTAAGTCCATACAATGATTTTCTTATTCTACAAACATTTCCATCAAATGCTTAATCTCTTCATCTAAATAGCCATGTAAAAATGCATTGTTGATATCTAATTGATGCAAATTTCATGCCTTTGCTGCTGCTATAACAATAATGTTCTGAATGTCACTACTTTAGCAATAGGTGAAAAACTGTCATAATAATCTTTCCCTTCTATCTGATGAAAACCTTTTGCTACTAATTGAGCCTTATATCTATCCACAGTGCCATCATTATTGTATTTAACCTTATATACCCACTTACAACCCATTGCCCTCTTATTAGGAGGTAAATCAGTTAACTCTCATGTCTGATTTTTTCTATGGCTTGCAACTCATCGTCCACCACTCTCTACCAATTATCATTTGTTTTAACTTAACAATAAGAACTTGGTTCTTTAATATTTGACTTATTTTCCAAAAATGACATGTATGTACTATATAAGTGTGAAGAAATAAAGTAAGGATATGTCAGTGGTGTGTGTGGAGATGATTAATGATTGCTCATGATAGATTTAAAAGGTAAAGAAGATTTTGTTGAATTTGAAACAAAATCTTTCATCCGCAGTGGTTTTTGCTTTGGTCTGACACTTTTTTTGGTAGACAGTTTGTCATTGTTTGTTGTTAAATTTGTAGTTTCAATATGAGTGGGTGTTGTATGGTTTAAGGAAGAATCAAGCTTAGAAATAAAAATAGGATTAGTTTAAGAAACATCATTATAATCGAAATGATGGAAATGGGGATTGGACCATCTAAAACTGGGAAAATATAGGTAAAGGAATACTAGTATCATCTGCAATAATATTTTGATATGGAAAGATATTTTTCATAAAAGATGACATCCCTAGAAATATCATTCTTTTGTAATTCCAAATCATACACCTTATATGCCTTTTGTCCCAATAAATAACCAATGAAGACAACTTTGAAAGCTTTAGGTTCAAATTTATCTTTGTGAGGAAATGTATATAAGGCAAAACATAAACAACCAAAGGTTTTGATAAATGAATAATTTGGCTCTTTGTGAAAAAGGATTTGATAAGGAGCTTTATAGTAGATAGCTGATGAAAGAAGTCTATTTATGATATAGGTGGCTGTGAGAATGGCTTCTCCCCAAAAACAAATAGGAGCATACGATTAAAACATCAAAGACCTTGCAACTTGCAACAAATGTCTATATTTTCGTTCTATAACTCCATTATGTTGAGGGGTATAAACACATGTTTTCTGATGAATAATGTCTAGAGTAGACGAACAAGATATACCACTAAACTTTGTTCCATTGTTTGTTCTTATGATTTTAACAGATTTATGAAATTGGTTTTTAACAAGGTTAGAGAAGTTCTGAAGTGATTGAACAGTTTGGTGTTTATGTTTAAGAAAAAAGGTCCACGTGTTTCTACTAAAATCATCCACAATGGTCAAACAATAATGGTTTCCATTGATTGAAGCATGTTTGTAAAGACCCTATAAATCAACATGAACAAGTTCAAAACATTCGATTGAATGAATGGTACTGGTTTGAAAAGGATGTCTACTTTGCTTTGACAAATGATATAGATTTCACATATATATCTCCTTTCAATAAAAAGGTCATTGTGTTTCTACTAAAATCATACACAATGGTCAAACAGTTCCCATTGAAGCAAGCATGTTTGTAAGGACCCTATAAATCAACATGAACAAGTTCAAAACATTCGATTGAATGAATGTTATTGTTTCGAAAAGGATGTCTACTTTTCTTTGACAAATGACAGATTTCACATGGATATCTCCTTTTAGTAAAAAGGTCTATGTGTTTCTACTAAAATCATCCACAATAGGCAAACAATAATGGTTTCCATTAATTAAAGCATATTTGTAAAGACCCCCTAAAAATCAACATAAACAAGTTTAAAACATTCGATTGAATGAATGGTACTGGTTTGAAAAGGATGTCTACTTTGCTTTGACAAATGATAGATTTCACATAGATATCTCCTTTCAGTAAAAAGATCTTTTATTCTATTCAAATGTTTCATTACATCATAAACGGTTGTCCAATCTTTGATGCTAAGGATTAATGGTATTTACTAAGTTGAGATGTACTATTTTATGGTTTCAGGATGATAGGAGCTGGAATCTAGAATATACAATCGTCCTGTCACTTTTCCTACTGCAAACACTTCATCAGTCATTAGGTCCTGTATTATGCCAAAAATAAATTGGAAATTAAACTTCTGATGAGCTGTAATGGTGAGTTTATTGACAGATAAAAGATTGAATTAGAAAGAAGGAATACGTAAGCAATCAGTCAAGGTTAATCTTTCATTTAACTGAACATCACCTATTTGATGAACAAGCTTAATGGATCCATCTAATAAATAAAGAGGTGTAAGATCGTTCATGAAAGACAAGTTTTTCATTAATTTTAGGTTCACACATGTGTGATTTGAAGCTCTTATGTCAACTATCTAAGAACCAAACTCAATTAACTAAGTGACCTAAGAATATGATTAAGAGTCGTACCTACAAAATTATCAAAATGTGAGAAATTAATTGCATATTTTTTAGCTCCCACTTTTCCTTTGAAGAACTTGTCAATTTCTTGTTGTATTGTAGCTAAAACATTTGATTTCCAGTCTCCATCTGAAATTGCTTCATTTACTTCATCCGCTTCGTTAACCAAATTCACATATGATTTCTTGCCATCTTTGTTCTTCTTTTCCTTTAATTCCTTAAACCACTTTTGATATCCATGAATTTAAAACAAGTTTCTTTCATACGTCTATCCATGTTACAATAATCACAGTGTAACTTCGACTTATCCATTGATTATTTCCTCTTCTTTGTTGATTTTCCTACACTTATTCCTTCCTTTTTGTTTCCTTATGATCTGATCATCATTGCATTCTCTACTGCATCTGTGAATCATTGGATTCCAACCTAATTTCCTAACAATAGGTTGAAGTGAAATTCAAATCCAACAGGTTAATGATTACAAACATTCATTGGATTTCTTTCGTAAGAAGCAATGAAAGTCTGATTCTCAAACTAACTTTAAGTTGTGCGGTATACATAATATGATAAGAAAGAAATGGTTGAAACTATTACTGAGTTGTTCAATGTACAAGAGAAATAATTTTTGCAAAAGATTTGGGAAATGATTTAAATATAACAATGACCGATAGCTAGGGTATCTAAAATTCCTTCTTTATCTCGAGCTGAGGACAGACTCCTTTTCTGTTGGTTGTGTTTCGTTCTATTTTCAGACTAAGTTTCTAGTGTAGAGGCTCTTTCCTGGTGTAGTTCCTCTGGTAACCCTTTCCTTTTTGTTTCAATATATCTTGCTCTCCAAGAAAATCCACTCTTATGTAATCTTAAGTCTCTCAATAATTAGCACATAAATTACAGGCTCAAATAATTTAGTAGATTTGATTTTTACAGCTTAGGTATCCCATAAAAACAAGAGGAAGTTCTTATTTTTGGCTGAGAATTAGTGTAAAATAGTCCAACGTTGTCTGCCTTGTCACATTGGTTTTGACTAGTCATGAAGAATATCATTTCAGATCCTCGATGGGGAAAGGCTTGGTTGGAAGAAGAAAAGAAGACTTCTGGAAATGGTAAGCGCATTTGGACTTGCCGCCAAAGATATAGAAAATGTTGTTCATAGAAATATCTTTTTTCCACGTGTAGCTGGATTAAATTGTTAGTTTATGCCCTTGTAGCCAATCAATTAGATGCAAATTAATGTATGACATTATATTTTAATTAATGAAAAGACTTTATTTATCTTTATGTATTAATTTAATTAATATTTTACGTTTTACTACTAAAGATAAAATCCTTAGAATAATTACCGTGTAATTGAAATTATGATGAGATCATAATTATGAGATTCAATTTACACTTATGTGTTATTCCTAAATGTTTCTAGTTGTAGTTTCATCAAGACTAGATATTGTTGAAACGGTAAAACTAGCACACATTATGTTTCTTTCTTATGAAGAAAGTAATTAATCTCATAAACTAAAGTATAGAGATACTTAAACTAATGTGTAGGTGATTATTAGAGAATAAGTCACTGAACTGACCCGATTATGAGAATTTAAAATGGAATATTACTTATGTGTCTATGGATTATCTCATAATGATGGTTGTATAATTGATCCTCAAACTTGAGATTACCAAGGTATCTAGTGTGGGAATTACTGTGTTTTGATGCTACTTATGAATCGTCCTAAGATAGTTCAGTCGGTAGTAATTGGATACAGTATGAATCATATGTAGATAGTTGAGTAAGTCATTATATGATTCGTCACTCTAAAGTAATTAGGGAGAATATTCTACTATTCTTGATTAGTAATGATTTATGGAATTCTCTGACGAGAGTGAATTGATATTTGAAAAGAAGTTTTCAAATTTCAATTATAAATCAATTACTAATTAACAAGAACGAACATGATTGCATGATAAGAGTAGAGGCTGTATCCATATTCTGTCCAATTAGAATATTGAATGACGAAAGGATTAAATTATACATTATAGTCATACATGGGCAGGTTAAGTCAATCACTTTGACATTCTTGATATTTGGGTAATTATGATTGCTAGACGTCAATCATGATTCATGATTATGAATTATTTAATTGGAGACTTAAAGATAAATTAAAAGGAGTTTTAATTTTTCTATTAGAATTATAATTATAATTGCGAATTAGAATTATAATTTATAATCATTACTAATTTATTAGGACCCTAATGGGTCACACATTAGAGAGCAATTTGTGAAAGAAAAATCAATTTAATTAAGTTGGATGATTCTAATTACAATTTGAGATATTTAATTTTAATCAAAGATTCTCATGATTTTTCTATTTAAAGGGAAGAACTTTTTAGAAGCTAACATTTTTTGTCTTCTTCCTCTTAAAGCAGTTTGGGAATTGCTCTGTAGATACCATCATAGCCTGGACAATTGGACAGCTGGTGATTGATAAATCAGAAAAGATTTCACAGATTTTTTAACGGAAAGTGAACAAAATACGATTTCTATATCGTTTTGTATGTTATTCAAGTTAATCAATTATTAGGATCCGCTCAGAATCCGTAAAATTTTTTGTTTTCCGCTGCACCCTTGATTCGATCACGATTAGATTCTAACATAAATATTGACACAGTCAATTTTCCTTACTTCCATGACAATCAATCCATCGATAAGCTGTATGCTTTGTTTAAGAAAGGAAGGACAGAGAACTCAGTATCTCTAACTAGTTAGATAATATTGGCCACATTATTGATCCAAAATATTATTTGTAGATCGTGTAGATGGTGCATTATGCAACTTCCTCACTGATTAAAACTGTTGCAAGTCCACGGGGGCTCGTACATTTAAAAAGCAGTAGATGTGGATAGTAGTAGTAATGATGGAAATCAAGGCTTGAGTTTGTACCGTGCGACGCATTGTTGAAGTTCGTCCATCAAATGTTCTTCAGATCATCTCAAGTTTAGGTTATGGTTGTAAATCCTCTAGGATCCAATGCATCGTCAAAATTCTCCAACATATTTTGGTCTCCATGCGTGTCACACTGAATCCTTATAACGATGGAAGAAATTGCTGAACTCGAATGGCCTATCATCCTGTGTGCTAAGGCAATTGAGGTAAGTCATAGGACTTCGTGTCTTCGTATTCAAAACCTGAAATAAATTTCCGATACCATCCTGTGTGCTAAGGCAAATGAGGTAAGTCATAGGACTTCGTGTCTTCGTATTCAAAACCTGAAATAAATTTCCGATACCATCATTGCTAAGCTTTCACCTTCTTATTTGTTTCTTCCGAGAGCTTTCGAATGAGGCATGGACCTAAGAAGTCGGCTGACAGTGAAGAGTGGAAAATAAAGAATAATATAAGAGACGATGTTCTAACTGTTGAATCTGCCATTGTAGGTGACGATTTCTTGGAACAAAGCCGATTTATTGTTGAAGTTATAAGGTTGATTGCTGTTCTCAAAAAATCTGTCATTACTGCTGAGCAAGCTCTTGAAGCATTGAGAATTAAGCAACTGATCACAGTGTGTTGAATCAGACCAAAGATAAATCTGTAACGGGGGCCTGAAAAGCCACTCTAGAAATATTTGAGAGTGAAACGAAAGTGCTCCATACGTTACGAAAGTGCTCCATACCTGTGCTAGTAGAGCAGTTGAGTGGCTTTAAAGGGCTCATTAGAAGAAAAAGATGCTTTGGAATCATTGATGATAAAATAGGATCCACATCCAGAGCCTGCAAAACATGGGCACTTGCTTATATTCTCTCAACTCACAGAGGTGATTAGGGCAGTTGGCTGTTTAATTTATTTGAAAGGTAACGCTGATACAAGTCCTTATGCCATGCCCAAGATTGCAAGAGATGCACTTGAATCAGGAATAGGATAGGATAACCAAAAAAAAAGAAAATAATCATGATTCCTCGAGCTTCTTGACTTTCTTCTCCTTGTGATTGCCATGGGGCACGTCATGAGCATATTGTTTATGGTATGATATTACAATTGAGCTTTTAGCCCATATGATAAATAATAGAATAGCACAATTGTTCATTTAAGAACTAGATTGGCTTCTTATTACCAACAATTGTGAAGAGAAATGAAGACAAGAAGGGAAAAACCTAGATGACTAAACACGAGTTGGGTCACTTTTTTGGGTCAGTGGACTGAGGCATTTGGGCTTAACAAAATGGACTTATAGTCCAGTCCGATTTCTTATGTCCAGCTGATTTTTAGACTTTTTTATTTCCTAATTAGAAGAGCATCTTTCTGTTATTCACCTCCACGTGAGTTGTAACAAACCATCCTATATAAGGATTGGTCCTTGGAATAATAAAGTTGTGCTGTGCCAGTAGGCCATTCCCTCATTACCTTTTTTATCATGGTATCAAAACATTGAAAAGAGCTCGATATTCTTCCCTCTGCCAGCTCCATTTTTCCTCTTCTTTATTACTTATTTCTTTCATCATCCTCATGGCAGGAGCTGGCCCCTCATATGCCAGTATTGCTAACCCAAGTCACTCTCAAACACAACCCCAAAATGTCATTCGGGCAGAAGACCACCCAGCCAGTCCTTTTTACCTTCATCCCAATGAAAACCCATCTCTAGTTCTTGTCTCCTCCCCCTTAACAGGCACCAACTATCATTCATGGGCTAGGTCCATTCGGATGGCCCTCCTGTCAAAAAACAAACACATATTTATTGATGGAACTATCACAACACCACAAAGAGAGGATCCTTTATTCATGTACTGGGAAAGATGTAACACAGTGGTCCTATCATGGCTACTACGATCAGTCACAGACTCCATTGCTCAGAGTGTAATCTGGTTTGATTCAGCAGTAGAAGTTTGGAAAGACTTAGAAGGAAGGTTCTCACAAGCTGATTCTTTTAGAATATCTGATTTACAGGAAGAGATTTACAGTCACAAGCAAGGTAA
>JAOQMQ010000008.1:7307123-7318447 GCA_027563845.1 Erythroxylum subrotundum
CATTCTATCTTAGCCAAGATTTTTTGAATCAATATTAATCGATAATAATAAAATATTTTCCTTAATTACTTTAAGATGATGAATCTTATATTGATAACTTAACTATCTTTATATAGTTTATGCTGTATTAAAAAACTACCAATTAAGTTACAATAATCTAAAATAGGTCATAAGTAATATCAAAATATAGTAATCCCTATATAAGATATTTCATTATTTTGAAGATTTCAAGTAAAATGATTACTTATACAATTACCAATAATAAGAATTCTCATAGATATTTAAGTAATATTTCAAATAGAAATCTCATATCGGATTATTCAACTTAACTTATTATCTAATAAACACTCGTATATTTGTTTAAATATCTCTATATTTTAATTTATGAGATCGATAACTTTTCAAAGAAAGAGACATATCACATGTTAGTCTTTCTATGTTAAATGTCTACTCTTAATAGAATAATAGTTATGAATAATTTAATGATAATGCATAAACATAATATAAATCTCATAATTATGTTATCATCATAATTTTAATTACCATCTCATAGACTTTATAATATATATCAATTAATTAGATGAAAATTCATAAGATAAATAATGTCTTTAAATCATCATGTTATAAAAATACAACAAAAAATTAGTTGCAGAGAATAAATAAACATATACAAAAAGAGGATGTTTTTTTATGAAGTGAATACTTTACTAAAGATGATTTTTACTATTGGTTTCTCTTGCTTGTAGTCTTCTTTAAAGTGATAAAAACAAAAAAATAAGGAAAGAGAAGTGATAATATAAAAAGAAAGTAGGGAATGAGAAAAGATAAGGAAAAAAGCATCTTAGAGGGAACGTTTAAAAAGATAATAACAGACAAAACTAATTAAAATATTTAGATGTTGAAGATAAATAAAAAATTGGAAAATAAACGAGAGATAGTTTTGTTATAAAATAAATAAAGAGAAAAAGGGGATATCATTTTTTATTACGATAAATATCAAATTTAGATAAGAAATTAAATTTATATATTGAAATTAATGATCTAACGACATAAAAATATTAAATTTAAATTTAGCAACAAAAAATAAAAATTGTCATTAACTTAACATAAATTTTATCAACATGCAAAAAAAGGAAATCAACCGAGAAAATGTTCTCCACCTAAAGGAAGTACAAGCCGAACATGATTTAAGAAGCAAATCCTATAGTTTAGCTGGTTATCCATCATCAGTGAAGATACCGAATGCTTTGATTGATTTAACTTACACGTTAATTATGTCCACATGGGTAAAATAAAAATGCTCAAGAGTTAGAATGACTACAAAACGAAAAAGAAGCAGTCAGATGTTGTTTATATCTTGAATATTGTGTGCTAATGAAATTTTTAATATTATCATTGTTGTTATTCATATTATAATTTACATTATATATATTTTTATAATAATTTTGTCCTTTTTTCATAAAATTGTATAACTATTAATTATATTTTTAATTTTTATATTAATTTATAATTATTAATATTCAATAAATTTACAAATTAGTAATTTAAAATTAAATTAAACCACTAGACTTATGAAATATTTGTGTTAAACCAATTCTTGGTGTAATGTGTAATAGTTAGTTACTTGTATGTATAACGACCACCACCTTTTATGGGAATTAGTCGGTGCAGACATTACAAGTTTTGGAGATTAACCTTAGTGGTAAGTAGAGGGGCTTCAAAAGCTGCTGCAACCATCACCCCACCACCTGTCAGTAACATGTCATCACTTATCACATTTCATAATAACCTGTTTTCCCCACACAAATTCACCAACTCTTTTCTGCTCAAAACGAGCGATTTCTCATATTCTAATATGGTAACTGTAATTAAATACATTTATTGTCAAAATTAGTTAGATGCTAAGCCTTGTAATCCGCACTGATTTTTTCTTTCCCATTAAAGCTACTGAAATCTTGCTCTTTCGCAACCCATAATTTGAAGTCAGATTAACCACTAGTAAAGTTTTTAGGACTTGACTGTATTAACGAAGGTTAAAAACAGAAGGGATTAAATTCCAAACGGGGTCAGGACTGGCAATATTAAACCACTCTTTCTTTCCCCTCTGTCTATATCTACTGCCCTTGTCTCTCACAAAAAAACCTGCACATCCTCCATCTCTCTCTTTCTCTCTCTCTCTCTCTCTCTCTCTGCCTCATTTCGATTCCCTCTCTGCTTCGTATTTACGAGCAAGAGAGGAGGCTTTGCGACGGTGGAAGAAGAGGTTTTCAAGAGAGGGAGAGAATTGAATTTTGCTTTTGCTATTGTTGTCTAACTCTCTCATTTTTTTTGGGTCTATTCCAACATAACAAGAAATCCTAAAGAAAGACAACTCCATTTTGTCCGCATTGTTATTGTTCCAAAAGCACATAACGGGAACATTGCTGTTGTGCGGGTTGCGTTCTTGTTTTTCTTCTGGATTAGCTTTTATACATTCCCCTTATATTCCTCTGTTTTCCTCTGTTCTTGTGCGATAGAGAGAAACAGAAATGGCTGAAGTATCACCGAAAATCATAATTCCTGAGACATTTCAGCTGTCAAGAGACGACCTTGTAGGTCATATAGCACTCATCTGGGACCTTGTCAAAGCTCCTTTGATTGTTCCCGTCCTGAAACTTGGGGTCTACGTGTGCTTAGCCATGGCGCTCATGCTCTTCATGGAGAGACTTTACATGGGCGTTGTGATTATCCTCGTAAAGCTCTTCTGGAAAAAGCCCGACAAGCGTTACAAATGGGAAGCCTTGCAAGAAGATTTGGAATCCGGTAGCTCGAACTTCCCGGTGGTTCTTATTCAAATCCCAATGTTCAATGAGAGAGAGGTCTCTGTCGCTCTCTTTTCTAGTTTTTGGCTTCGACTGTTCTTTTTTCTGCTTTTAATCGCTTCTTTTTCTCTTTGGTATTTTATTTATGGGTTGTGGAGATTAGTCCAAAGTTGCATGCTTGTTCTTCTTTCTCTCTTTTGTTTGCTCTGGCTTTGTAATGGTTGTTTCTTTCTAAAACAGGTTTACAAGCTCTCTATCGGTGCAGCTTCTAATCTTTCTTGGCCAGCGGATCGTCTTGTGATCCAAGTCCTTGATGATTCAACTGACCCTACCGTCAAGGTACTGAAAACAAAAACCAAAAAACTAATGCTGGAATTTCCTTTGCTTCGTGATGCATTTTCTACTTCCTTTCGCATTTTATGAATGCCTTATGATTTATCTGTTCTGTCTCATTTTCAAGTAAAAGACTCCAAATTGACTACTTTTTCTGGGCTTGGTGGGTTTCTGGTGTATTTGGATTTATGTCATTGTCATAATTCACAAGAAATCCAAAATACAATTTCACATCAGCAGAGAAGCCAAATTCCTGATTTTCAACAATTTTTCTTGAATGAAATGATACGTTTGCAGCAAATGGTGGAGCTGGAATGCCAGAGGTGGGCAAGCAAAGGAGTGAACATAAGGTACCAAATCAGAGAGAACAGAGTTGGTTACAAAGCTGGTGCTTTAAAAGAAGGGCTGAAGAGAAGCTACGTCAAGCACTGCGAGTTTGTTTGCATCTTCGATGCCGATTTCCAGCCTGAACCTGACTTCCTCAGGCGCGCCATTCCTTTCTTGGTCCACAACCCTGACATTGCCCTTGTTCAGGCTCGTTGGAGGTTTGGTGAGTCCAATTGCTTTTGCCACTAAATACTCTTTTTACCCTTCCAAATTTCTTTAACGTAAAACTTAAACCCTGATTAAAGTTAAACCCAATAATTCTGTAAGAGTCGTTCTCTATTTAGGGAGTGTCGGTGGTGTAATTGGACTGCGTAAATATACAGGTATATATCTATGTTAACAGAGGGTTTTTACGGTGAGCTGGTGCACGAGGGACGTCGCAGGGGTCCATTTGAAAGTTGAAACCCAAACCTATCCTTCATGGGGTGGAAAGTGGGAACCGTTTCATGTTCACTTCAACCCACCCCTTGATCACAAACTTGGTGTAGCTTAGTAGCCGTACATCACGGAGTAATGGAGCCCACGTGCCAAATTCAACATTAGGAGTAGTACCATCTCACTAGTCTTTCAATTAACTAACAGAATGAAATTTAGGTTCATTTTGTTTTTGTTTTATCTATGTCATAGTTGATGGAAATGGCGTAAATGACCTGACTTTTTGTCGACCGACAGGCCATTTTCCTTGGATTATTAGCGTGAAACTTTGCTAATCATCCGAGATAGTTTTGTCTTTTTCATGTAAAAAAAACAAAGAAATGTAATTTCTGGGGTCTGGTTATCCAAGCGTTCGTTGTACGGATCACGTGGCCGTCATCTTTTTTGGGTTTCACTTTCACTTCACCGCGAAATAAAGATAACAGTAAGGTGGATGTGAAGGGTAAAGCGTGATTTCGGAGTTCAGTTCCCCTTCCATGTCACGTGCTGCTTTTGGCCTTTTAACTTTGCTGGTGGGACCGGAGCTTTGATTGCCGACACTTGGTTAATTTGTAGCTATACACACAAAGATTTTTACTTTGGAAATTTTTATCTCTCCCCGAAATTATAATAAAAAAAGTTCAAAACCTTGTTTAAAACCGAAGTTAAAACGTCATTGATTTAGCTTATCCCATCATGTTTATAGCTTATTTAAAGGGATAATAATGATACGGTTTTGGTGATGAAAATTGCAGTGAACGCAGACGAGTGCTTGCTGACAAGAATGCAAGAGATGTCGTTAGATTACCACTTCACCGTGGAGCAAGAAGTTGGCTCAGCTACTCATGCCTTCTTCGGTTTCAATGGTACAGTATCCAAGTTTGCTTTACTTTCTTATTTTACTTTTTTTATCTGAACTTGAACTGTTCAAATCAAACTTAATAGCTAGTTGAATGTTAGTGACAGTGACTTATTAAATTAGATTATTCTATCATTTACAATGAAAACATTGGTTAAAAACAAATAGTTATCGCTGTAATGCTGCTATAGACTTGGCATGTCAGAGTCACAGCCATGATAGTTTCAGAACATTATTGTCACAACTCTTTGATATTGTTTTAATATAGGGACTGCTGGTGTATGGAGGATTGCTGCCATTAATGAGGCCGGTGGGTGGAAAGACAGAACTACGGTAGAGGACATGGACCTTGCTGTCCGAGCAAGTCTTAGGGGCTGGAAATTTCTTTACCTTGGTGACCTTCAGGTACCTAATTACTAAAGCTCCTGACCTTATGCATATGAAGAACGGTAGTTTTATTCTGCAGACCCTGTCTCTGTTGCCAATAGTTTCTATTATACGTTTGTCAACCCTAGATGTTTGTGAAATTAGCAAAATTTATCATAGGGACAGCTTATTTTTCCATTGCTAATTGACTTACCATTATTATTTTATTTTTCTTTATTCTGGTAGGTGAAAAGTGAACTTCCTAGTACTTTCAAAGCTTTCCGGTTCCAGCAGCATAGGTGGTCCTGTGGTCCTGCTAATCTTTTCAGGAAAATGGTTATGGAGATTGTAAGAAATAAGGTTAGTGCATCCACTAGCCCATTAAAATTACAAGTGAAATGTATCAGATATTGCCATTTGTCCATATTTCAAGATATCTGAATTTGACCGATTTATTTGAACATTTCAGAAAGTGAAATTCTGGAAGAAGGTGTATGTGATCTACAGCTTTTTCTTCGTTCGCAAGATCATAGCACATATGGTCACCTTTTTTTTCTACTGTGTTGTACTTCCATTGACCATTTTGGTTCCTGAAGTATCTGTTCCAATTTGGGGAGCTGTGTATATTCCTTCCATTATTACCATCTTAAACTCTGTAGGAACTCCAAGGTGTGTTCATGTTTATCTTTTTTCTTTGCTGCCACTTCTTTTTGTATCAGGCAAGTTTATTTACAAAGATGCCCCTGAACTTACAGGTCAATTCACTTACTGTTTTACTGGATTCTATTCGAGAATGTGATGTCTTTGCACCGAACTAAGGCAACGTTCATTGGCCTCCTGGAAGCAGGACGAGCCAATGAATGGGTCGTCACTGAAAAACTTGGAAACACACTCCAGAAGAATGCAGATGCTGCCAAGAACAAGACAAATGTCAAAGCCCCTAAGAAACGTAGATTCACTTTCACTGACAGGTAAAATTTCTTTCACCGCGTTTGATCCTATCAGTAGTCAACCTTTATTCATCGTTGAATACACAAGTTAATCGATTTATCTAAAAATAGTGGCTCAATAAGAGAGGAAGTTCACTCCAGAATTCATACCTGGAGAAATTTCTTCTGATAAACTAGAGTTTGGTGCTGTACACCAAATTCACAAATCATAACTAGTTACGACTTGGAACCGTAGACAAACCCAATCATCTTGGTTATAGTGGGTTGAGAATCTTTCAGTTTATTATTAGCAAATACAAAAGGAGTCAGAGCTATTATTAAGTGGATTTGTTGCTGCTATCAGTTGCAAGGAGACAAGAATCCTACTCTCCCTAATCCATACATGACACTGAAATATATTAGAAATTTCAGTATTGGAAACATTCAACTACTGCCTACTAAACATTTCTGTTTTGGATGTTCTAGTTGTTTGATATTTTATGTTTAGATTCTAAGATTCTTGTTTTGTTTCTGCTGCTCATTAACAGGCTCAATCCTTTGGAGCTTTATTTCGCAGCATTCCTATTCTTTTGTGGATGCTATGATTTTGTTCATGGCAAGAACAACTACTACATCTACCTTTTTCTTCAGACTATCACCTTCTTCATCACCGGAATTGGTTATGTTGGGACCATCATTCCCAGCTCTTAATAATGTCTTGATTGTATTTCTCAGTTTTCAAACAACAGCAGAAAGTTGGAACCCTGCAGAAGCAAATTCAATTGTAATCTCTAGCATTCCCGTTTGTTAAAATAGGTAATTATTTAGGGCACAAGTCGATTGCCAAAAAGACACTTGATGCGAAGATGCTTAATTTAGTGAAAATTTGCAAGAAGAAAACGCTGTTATTGTGCAAAAACAAGAGGAGAGTCTAGGACAAGAAAAGGAAAAGCAGAAACAGCGTATGCTCTTTAGAGAACAAGAGTGTTAGTTTCGTGGGAGTAGATCACCTGTGATGATGAAATTCTGTATTATTTTTCCGTCTTCTATTGTTAAAATTGCCCATGTCTGTTGGGGGAATAAATCGATAGATTGAAATCTTGCATTTGTAATGAAAGTTCATATTTCCCATTTCGTATGTTACACGTTTAGGCTGCACCTTTGCTCTTTTAACTTTTTTGCCTGTGTTACTTTTCTTTGCATCAGACGACTTCTGAAAGTTCGACTTCCTTTACTTTGAAAATAAAAAGATCCCTTCAACCCTAAGATCCCGCGTGAGGCGATTCGTGTACCAAGTGACACCGGAGCCACTACGAATCCTTTTCTTTTATTCAGGTTTAAACTGTAGTGGAGTCTCCAATATATTAAAAACCTTGATGGAACTTAAATCCAAACAAATATGCATCATCACAGTTAATCATTTCTAATCTTTGTTGCCAAAACGACTTTACAAGGTAGGCATCACAACAGCATCCTTGATTCTTACTTTCGATGCCTCACCTCAATCATTTGTGAGTGCTGAAATTGAATCATGATCTTGAAAAGCTCCATCCAATCCGGAGACCTGTTTTCACCGATTTCCATAGCAACTTTTGGTCCCGCTTTTTGTCATTAGAAAGCCTAGAACAAACTTACAAGGTACTCCAGCTTTGGTGTCTTCTGCTTCAAGTGTCATTCTCTTCCCTGAAAATAACTTCTTTGCACATGAACCAATTAGTGATACGGGGATTAATTTAATCATCTGCACTGTTGAAACAGTTAAGCAGAGATATATCCAAGGTAGTAAATAAACATTAAAGCTTCTACGAGAGCTTCGGGAAGCCAACATTTCTTTTCTTTATTCAGGAGACACTTCCTCATTATTAGCCCCGTAAAAAACTAGTTTCCTCAAAGTCTTGCATAGATTATGGAAACTTCCAGAGCAAGATTTTCTGAAAAGAGTTAAGAAGAAGTTGGCAGAAGACAGTGGGCACATGTACATTGCTAAATCAGTTTAATGGTTGTAAAAGAATCTGCAGGGCATTCTTTGGGAAAAAGGAACAGATTTCTGACATAGATAACAACAATGGTAAACGGATAATAAAATAGTGATGTCAAGGTCACCTTAGGTCTTGAGAGGGAAGCATTTTTTCTTGTCTCAAGTGAAACTTGCAGATTAAGCATGAGGCTTCCATTTCCTGCCACTTGTCTCAATTCGATTCCTGAAAGTCAGAGATAAAAATAAAAATAAAAGCATATTATTATTAACTCGATCCTTTCAAGTGTATAGTAGTGATTAAGACATAGAGTAGACAGTAGGTCTAGTTACGACGTTTAATTATATTTTGTTTTCCTATAGAAACAAAAAGAAGAAAAGGAAAATATAACATCCAATTTGGGTGTAGTTATAAGTAATAATGTAACAAGCAGATAACCAATGAATGGCTTAGATGTAAGGGAACAAGAGCATAAAGTTATTAGGTACAAAAGAATAGGTCCCCTTCGTATGGGCTAGCTGTTTGTAGGTTACATTATAATGAATCGCTTCGATGCAAAAAAAAACAGAGGGCACAAGGTTATTGGGTACAGAAGATCTGAAGGACATATAAAACTGCAGATGCTCACATATAAGAATCAAATTCTCATTAATATTTTGGTCTACCTGAATAAATGTCTCCTCCGATTGAAGACATGGTAAAACTTTCTTACGTTTCCAAATTCCAACCACCATTTTTAGTTTATATTCTGAGATGACAAAATGTTGTCGCCATTCAATGAAAGAGAGAGGTAGAAAAAAAAAACTACTACCACATAATCACCAAGTTATTCCAAAAAAAATTCATCATCTTAGGAAGAAAAATGGCACCTAACCTTTTTACCAACTTGCAGTATTAATGGCGTACTGCCCAAAGAATCCTATCAGTTTTAGGGCCGAGCTAAGCAATAGTTAAAAAAATTAACTGGTTGAGTAGATTCAACGGTAAAAATTTTAAACTAGTTAATTTTTAATTGTGTTTTCAATTTTTTACTTTAATTTATTTTAATAAGTTTCGTTATTAAAATTCAATTAGTTTATTAATCAATCGATCAATTTTTGTAATTTATAAATTTTTATAAACTAAAATAAATCAATTAATTTTATTTAATAATATCTTTTTAAATCAAACATCCAATTATTTGATGAGTAAAAACAATCTCTTTCAATAATATTTTAAATTTCTTGATTTTATTCGATCTTTAATTAAATTTATGACAACTTTTTAGTCTTTAAATTTATTATTTTACTGAATTAATTTCACGCCTATTTTTTTTTTAACATTAACTTAGAAGAATAAGGGAAGAGGGCCGGTTGCCCTTTTTTAATGTTTTCTTTTTTTAGTGTGTACTGTGATGATAAAATGGCTTGGAGCAATATTGATGTAGACTTGTCTTGGGGCTATTATTCTCTAAGTAAGGTCGCGGGTTCAAACCAGTCTTATGTTTGCAGCCGTTTAAAATTTGAAATTAAAGCTTTACTTCCCACAAAGGACTTACTCGGCTCGAGCAAGGATTAATCTAAGTGTTGGTAACTTAAAGGTGTCTTCCCATAATTGGGACCCTTCTAAGACACCTCGTGAGAATATATATATGTGTGTGTGTGCGCGCGCGCGCAGAGTTCTAACCTTTCTACTAATTAAATTATCTATCTTTACATTTTTTATTTTCAAATAAATAGTAACTTAGTTTTAAATAAGTGATTACCAAACTCATACCCTAGCGTAATTTACATATCATTCTATAAAAACTGTAGAATATCCATAAGAGTTACTCTTCCTTAAACCCAAATATTGTTTCATCGGTACTAAAGTGCTCAGATTTCTCACATGATGTGGGGTTTATAAGAGAAGAGAATACAGGTACACATAACTTTGTGACTTGGTTAGGATAGATTCTTGACACACTAGATTGCTCGAATGTTTCTATATCAAAAACAATGTAGATTTCTTTAGTGTGTGCTTGACAAAAGATGTGCTGGTTTTATGAACTTGGTCCACTAAATTCATGGCCGACACAGCGATATTTCTGCCAGTAGGCACATGCAGTATCTCAACAGCAATCTATACGTCCAAATGACCCAAAAATCAGGACAGGGCTTTCCCGAGTCTTGAATTTCTATCCCTTCAATGCTGGTGTGGCATTTTATAAGACTTCGACGAGGGTGTCCAAAACAGGAAAAGGAAGTTTCACATGTCATATGTCAGTGCTCACTCTCTTTCTGGCTCTAGAGTGCACCCAAAATTAAAGTTCTGAGATTGTAACATGTAGTTAGTAGCTGAAGTATCCTCTCAAGTTGTGTGTCTTTTAGGAAGGGCTTTGGAAGTAGCATTGCCTTGGTTCATACATTGCTCCAATAATAGCTTCAGACTCGTCAATTCTCACATAACTGCGTTGCCCTAACTGCCCATTATTTGGGAACATTTCATACCTTTTCTTCTGAAACCACGGGGTCACCCAACCCTCTTTGATGGAATGTTCTCTTTCTATCCTTTTCGAGCCACATTGCTAAGAGTAGTTACTGTTTGTTTACTTCAACCACAATCTTCTAACATATCATATAAAAATAGATACCAAGTTGAGGACAATCCTCTTTTGAACCTATTCAAGAAGATGGGTTAAATCACGACATATGAATGGTTTTTTTCAGTGGTTGTGTAAGCTCGATTCTCCAGAGAAGTTGATCAAAATCCTGGGGTGTTGGAGCTGTGTGGGAACTTGTGAAATTCAGGCTGGTTTTATTCTGTTAAAAGTTCAGAAGTGCCCATTCCTTTGATTGCCAGGTAATGTACTAATCATGTTGACGGAACTTCAAGAAGTTAGGCTGAACTGAAGAGGACTTGGATTTGTTATCGGCTCTTTGAAACAAACAAGGCTTGGACTTCAACAAGACTGGCGTGGCTATGCCATAACTATTTGAAGGATAGCAATATTGAGATCTGTGATTTCTCTTTGGCAAATAGGATAAAGAATTTGTTAGTAATTAGGGGGCGTTTGGTTTGAGGGTTTGGGAATGAAGGAATGGAATCATTGCAAAAAGTAGTGTTTGCTTTGGAGTTTTCTATTCCAAGAGAATGGATTCATTCTATTAAATTTGGGAATCCACTAAACCCTCCAAAGGGGGTGGGTATCAAGTTTTCATTCTCATCTAGTGGTTATTATTTATACCCCTCCCTCACATGAGCAATTTTTATTCTTAATTATATTATTAAACTCATTATT
>JAOQMQ010000008.1:7318547-7331150 GCA_027563845.1 Erythroxylum subrotundum
TATTATACAAAATTAATTATCTTATTATTATTAATAATAACAACAACAACAACATTATTGGTATTAATACAGAAACCTAACTTACAAACCAAACATCATTTTTTATACCCATTCCTATTCCCATTCCCATTCCTATTCCCTTCTACTATTATACCCATACTCATTCTCAAACCCGTGCTCAAACCAAACCCCCCTTAGTACCTTGCCGTGCCACGCACTAAGTCTTGTGTTAGGTGGAGCTTGAGTCCTATTTTGTTTAATCAATCAGGAGTGGAATGGGGTTGAGTTCTAGCTCCCAGGTCCAGAGGATGGCCGATTGGTGTTTGGGAGCGGATTGATAAGACTCGAAATTTAAATTAAAAATGAATTACATTTTAAGCGTCAATTATTTCAACCCAGTAACATATATTAATTAATAGATAAAGGCCCCTACAATGGGTTAACTTCAAAATAAATTATCTAACTCTCCAGCAGCAGCAGAGATTTGAAGTATTATATCCAACATTTTAAAGTTTGAATCTAACATCAAACTGATAAAAGAAAAAATGTTAAAATTTAAAAATTCAACTGATCATTCGTATAAAGTTAGTATATAATGAATAAAAATAGTAATTATAAAAATAAGCAAAAAATATTTTATTAAAAAATACACACCAATATTTATTAATATATAATCAATTAATAATAAATTCAATAATTCAAATTCAAATTCAAATTGAATATAATATAAAAATTAAAATAATAGTAACGATTAAAATTATATTTTTAAACTCGATTTGAAATTATGTTTAGACAACTTCTAATTCTTAGATATGTTTAAAATAAGATATCATCTGATTACTTATTTACATTTTCTTTATAAATCATCTTTTTAAATTTACTATAATCAATATTAAGCATTAATTCTTCTTCTTCGATCAAAAAATCACTTCGGTAAACATAATCAATATCAATTAGAACTTTTTTTTTTCTTATTAAGCATTATGAATACATAATATAAATAATATTTAAAAATAAAGTTTGATTACATAAATACCTATTCTTGATCCTCATATTATAATTAATGTAAAGAAGGTCATTAAGTACTTAATATTCTAAATAATTTTTTCATATCAATACATTAAAAAATGCTCTAATTATGTTTACAAATTGCCACAGAAACTGTTTGATTAAGTAATCTAATGATAAGTTCTCTCAATAGTAGAACATTTTCACCAAATAATCTCTCTCACTCATCTATATTTTAAACTCCTTAAATATTCACAATATAATTTAATTTCATTTATTGCTTTTAATTAAGCTTTATTAGACAAAATACATTTGCAATCAATCACATCAAAATGACTACTCATAATCTCAATATTTGTATATGCATCTCCACTATATAAGTATTAAGAATTGAAAAAGTAAGTTGCAAAGTAGATCCTTCAATATAAGAAAAATGGAGTTTAGCGACGGACATTACCAACGAAACACCTATAGATTCTGTCAGTAAGCTAAGTTAGTGATAAAATTTACCGACGAATCACACATTTTTCGTTGCTAATTTACCGACGGATATTTTGCATTACCATCAGTGAATATATCAACGGTTACTTTGTACTATTAGTAAATTTAGTGACAAAAAGATTGCTTCGGTTGGAAAAATTACCGACGCACATATCCTATATGTCGGTAATTTAATCGACAGAATTAGTTATTCCATCGGTAAGTTAACGACTAATATTACCAACAGAAATTAGTTATCCGTCGGTAAATTTAATAGATTTTACCGACAAACTTTGTTTTTCTGTTGGTAAGTTTACTAAAACCTTTTTTTAAAAAACTTCCCTACATTTAATCTTATTGATAATCTTATAGTTGATGCATAATTTATTCAGTTATTAGTTATCTGTTGATAATATTTTAATTTGTTTTTATATTTAATTTGTTAAAACAGAAAGTTGATTGATGATATCAAGAAAAAATTATCTTAATTGATAATAAAAAATTATTTTGTACAAAATAAGTATTTCATTCATACGAAATAACTACAACTACGTTATTCATTTGGTGAATGTGGATGCCTTGGTTGCTACGATGAGGTGTTGCCCCTCTCCTTCAGCTCATCCATCTCATTACAAAGTTGGGCTATGTACACCATCGACTGTTGCAACTGAGTTGTTAATGTCTGTATTGTGCTCCGAAGCTTGTGGACTTCTTCATTGGATGCGGGCTGTCTACTAGATACTGTTGTACTGGATGTGGAGGATTGCGAATAATATGTGTTCCCAAATGAACCTAAGTCAAAGATCCTTCCATGACGGTCCCTACTACCCACTGCAACAAGATAAGTTTGACTCTCATCAACATTTTCAGACTGTTGAGACTGTCGTTGAATGTTTTCTTGTATTTAGTCATATCAGAAGGCAATGTTATGTTAATAAGTGATAATTATTAAGCATTAATATTAAAGCATAAATTTCACATACATTTAGTTCTCTACATCGGGTGTTGACGAAGGCCACACCGTCATGTTTCTTAGTGTGCATATGCAAACCTGACGAGTATAGGCTTTATGCCCATAGACTTTTCCTGCATCGGAATAAAATGTTACAAGTAAACTACAATTTTTAAAAATTTCAGCAGATTTTTCTCTGTTTTGTGATATTCTCCCCCTGTTGAACAAAGAAAATAATTCAACAACACAATCATATATGACACTAGACATTTATAACATTGTCATTCTCCATAATACACATATTTTTATTTCAAAATTCACTTATCAAATTAAATTGAAATACATCAAAGTAAAAAAAAAATAGAAGGTGTAAATTGTAGATACTTACAAGTCCCTCTGCATGCTCATGGTGGGTAATAGATCTTCCAGTATGTACAGGAAGACTCTCTCCCTCGGGTCCTCCACATTTGTTGGTAGAATTATGCTCTGAAATGGACATTGTCTCGGGTGATGTCCAATACTATTACCAACGATGCCATATTTCTTCAGAAATATAAGGAGGTCGCATACCAATCTTGTGTATCGCATTGACAAAGTCTTTATAACGTGTACGAGCACGTCTCTCCCATATTTTATAAATAACTGCGTCAAATTTAGAATCCCAAAAAAATTCTTTCTGAAAAAAACAAGAAAAACATACGATAAGTAGTTATAACCTACAATATTTATGTGATTAATATATAAAAATTAATTAAAATATACAAAATATACATTTTGTTATACCTCAAACTCCTAATAATAAAAATCCTTTGTTGCCTGAGAGATATCCTTTTATATATAACCCTCAAGATCAATTTTCTCCTTGAATTTGGATGTCATGTTTCTTGAGCACGGTCTAGACGGAATCAACCTAATATAAAAACAAATAATTTTATATCATTTTTAAATTTAAACATATAAGTTAATTATAAGCATATTGCATTTCATGTATTTTCACTTACAGATTGTTGACAATTGTGATGTAAGTTCTTTCATCAACTCCCTCAGCTCCAAGCTGGAGGCCACCTCCTTCATCCTCATCGTTTACCTCTGATATCTCTGTCGGTATAGGGGTGGTGGATGGTGTAGCAACAAGTATAGAAGGTGATGCCTTATCTACAAGTGTAGTAGCTGGAGGTACAATATCTGATTCAGTTGCAGATGCAGAATATGATGTTTCACCTGAAGAGTAACTGGCTCCAAGTCGTAGTCTAAACATTGGTCGCATCATATCATGTTTTCTCTTCGGTGGCATATTTTAACCTAGAATTCATATTTAATTGAATATTCCAGAAATATAACAATTTTAATTCAATATATGACAATATATTGAAAATTCAATAATTGATTTATTGAATATAATATTCTATTACAAACACAAATTAATCGCTATCAGCACTTAATTGTAAATTGAAATCATCATTATCTTCCTTTTCTAAAGAATTAGGATCAAACTTAGGCTCCTCATCCTCTCTAGATGAAATTTCAACATATTCATTATTTGGATCGTTTAAAGGTTCATTCTCTCTATATGTAACAGATGCATTTATTTCATAAACATCTTCCTGAAACACTTTACTTTCAATTCTCTGTTCTCCTTTTTCATGTGATTCAAAAACACTTCTAGGTTCAACTTTGCAAACGGCCAACCAATCTGACTTATCTCGTTGTAAGATGGGAAAAGGGACATAATATACCTGGATCGCTTGCATTTCTAACACGAAAGATTCAAATTATCTAAATCTTCTTCGTTGGTTGATTTCAACTAGATTGTATCGGCTATACACTTTTGTACCAACATTTGAAATTAGATCAAACCAGTCACACTTAAATATCACACTTCACTTTAGTGGCAATGCACTCATTTTCAAGTATCTCAATAATTTTACCATAGTAATCTATCAATTCTCCCTGTATGCAAACTCCACTATTTACTGTTGCCATACTATGACCATGGTATTCTGTATGGTATTTGTATCCATTAACAAAATATACCGAATACGATTTAACAGTTCGCAAAGGTCCTTTCGCAAAATCACATATGAACTAAGGCCTACATAAAAAATTATCATATTAAACAGTAAAATGTCATTTGAACACTTTAATCTTATAATTCATTCATTTCAATAATTGTAAGTGAAAATTAACATATTTCTCGAACCATCGAGGAAAGTATCTTCCAACTTCTTTATTGACATCATCCTGTGTTTTCTCAGACATTAGCTCATGTAACCATTCCTCGTATATTCTAAAAACATTATTATGTATTTCAGTTGTAAATAACACTAAATTTCAAAACTCAAAACAATTAATTTCAACTTACTACACGAAAGGTTGAACCTCTTGACAGTTTAATAAAATGTAACCATGGGCAACATCAATTTCTTCCTCTATTAACATTCTTCTCGTTGAATGTCCATATATTCATCCAGGATATGTGAAAATGAATAAGTTACCATCAACTCTAGCCTTGTTCGACATTTTCTTCAAGTGATGTAAATACCTACATTAGCGAATAGGATTATTACTATTCTGTTATTAAAATATTGTAATAAAATATGTTATTACTTCAATTACAATATTTTTGTTAAATTACCTCTCAAACGGATAAATCCATTATTATTGAACTGGACTGGCAAGTTTAGCCTCGTGTGCTAAATGCACAGGTAGATGCTCCATATAGTCAAAGAAGCTTGGAGGAAAAATCCCTTCTAATTTGCACAGAATTACTGAAATTTTTCTTTCTAGTTTTTCCATTTCAGCCAACTTTATTTCAGATGATATTAAGCTTTTGAAAAACATAGTTAATTATGTTATAACTTCCTAAACCTTATTCGGTAGCAACTCCCGAAATGCAATTCGAATTAGCCTTTGCATAAACACGTGACAATCATGACTTTTCGTCCCAAATAATTTGTACTTCCTCATGTCCACACACCTTGCCAAGTTTGAAACATAACCATCTGGAAACTTTAGACTTTTCAACCATTCACACAAAATTTCCTTTTGTTTTTTTTTTCTAAAGTGTAATATGCTTTCGGATATTTACCGATGTGAAGATATTTGTGTAACCCATTCCTTTTATAAAAAAAGTTTCAAATCAGCTCGTGATTTTGTATTATCTTTTGTCCTCCCTTCAATATTCATTATGGTATTGAACAAATTGTCAAAAAAAATTAATATGAATCACATCTAGATTATGACGTATCAAATTAGTTTTCCAATATGGCAAATCCCAAAAGATGTTTCGTTTTCTCTAACCAAAGTTTTTTCTAATGCTTGTATTAACTTCATCAGCTTCAAATTCTGTAACTTTCAGCGACCCTAATTCATCGATCTCCTGCAATATCTTTTCACCAGCTTTTTGAGGAGGAGGAGATATTTATACCATTCTATTCTTAATGAACTTTTATTTATTGCATCTAAATGGATGATCTGGAGGAAGAAATTTCTTGTGGTTGTCAAACTAACATGTTTTGTCCCCGTTTGGAAGATAAAATGCATCATAATCATTGTCACAATAAGAACAAGCTAATTTCCCTGTTGTGCTCCATCCAGACAACATAGCATAGGCCAGAAAATCACTAATAGTCCACATCAAAGCTGCTCTCAATACAAAATTTTGTTTCAGAGACACATCATATGTCTGAACACCATATTCCCAAAGATGTTGTAATTCAGATATCAGTGATTGTAAGAATACATCAATTTTATGCTTTGGATTTGTAGACCTGGTATAACCACTGTCAAGAACATATATGCCTCATTCATACCATCCATGGAGACAGTAATTATGATTGGACATAATGAATATTATTGGTCGGATTGACCAAAAGGTTGGAATCCATTTGTTGACAATCTCAACCTAACATTTCGACTTTCAGCTGCAAAATCATAATGAGTGTTATTGAAATGTTTCCATGCCAATGCATTCGATGGATGACTCATTATTCAATCTTCTTGTTCGTGTTCATTATGCTATCTCTTCCATCTTCCTGTTCGTGTTCATTATGCTATCTCATATGAGATACAGTAACATCAGAAGCATATAGTCTTTGAAGTCTCGGAGTTAGCGAAAAATAATACATCTACTTCTAGGGTACTAATTTCTGTTTCATAGAACGTTTTATAGGGTTGAACTAGATTGACCATAAAATTTGCACTCTTGTAATTTCACATCATCTCCCCAATATAACATACATCCCAATTTGTAACAATCAATTTTTTCAACAGGCAAACCAAGAACCCTAATAAGTTTCTTCATATTGTAAAAACTATCAACCATTGTATAATCATGAGGCAATGAGTCATTATACCATCCAAGAATTTTATCAAAACTACGATAAGAAATATGTCCTTTAGACTTTATGTACAATAATCAAGCAATTGAAGACAATTGAGTCATTGTCTCATAATTTGGCTATAATCCTTGGTCAGCTGAGTGTAGTAAGTCAAAAAATTGTTTTACATGTGGGTTTGGTTCTTCTTCAAGATTTTCTATATTTTCGTGAAAGGCATAACCGACTTCATCATAAACTATTTGTATGTAATGTTTTTCAGTTGCACCCACATTATTTGTTCTAAATCCAATCCCCCTTCAAACTCATCTACATTCACTGACGAGTTTACTTCATTGCCCCTTGAGGTGCTACAAATCAATGGCTCCTATGTCGTGTCCACTCAAAATAATTTGGGACAAACTCTTTTCTCAGCAAATGCCCGTTCACTTCGTCAATAGGAAGGAAATGAATGTGTTTGGACTTTTTACATGGACATCTGATCTTTGGGTCATCCATATATGCAGGTTGAGAACATGCATAATGAATAAAAGCTTCAACTTCCTCAACAAACTAGGGATTAATGAAACTATCAGGTGTTAATCGTCTATACATCTAAGATCTATCATCATTACTCATTTTTACAAAACTGTTAATTTAAAAGAGTGATTTCCTAGTTAGTATCCTTCATGTCCCCTAAGTTTACAGAACATCTAAACTTTACATAACATCCCCTAAGTATTAATCAATGGAATTAATCACCTAAAATTGATTTCAATACTATAGTACGTGACATTGTTTAAACCTGTGAATCAAGAAAGCAAGTTCTTGTTGTGACTCCTAGGCTCGTGGAATTTTTCACCGATAACCCTCATGGGAGTTGCATCATGAGTTTTCAGCCAATATACCGTACTAGGGATTTATTATGCAAAGAACTGTCTTGTCTATTAAACATACGAATTTCTTATGTTAATACTAAGTTTGCAATAATCACATTGAAGTTGAAGTATTTATGTTTGAATTAATCACCTGCAATTGATTTCAATACTATGATACGTGGCATTGTTTACATCTGTGAATCAAGAAAGCAAGTTATTGTTGTGACTCCTAGGCTCGTGGAATCTTTCACCGATAAGCCTCACAGGAGCTACATCATGAGTTTCCAGCCTATATACCATCCTAGGGGTTTATTAATGCCTCAAATCATCCATAATATCTCAAACTCATTCCACATACAGTAAATACTTAGACTATTAAACAAGAACACAAAAACTCATAAATGATTATAAGAATATTCTAAACAACAACACAAAATCAAGACCTCCTTTTTATTTACATAAAACTCAAATCGCATCATAATCGTATTATTAAAGCAATACATATGGTAGACATTAGTTGGATGACTAACTTGGATGGACGGACAACTTTAGATTACAAAGAAGAAGGATGAGCGACGCTCTTCAACACAATATAGAGCTTGTGAAAAAGAATATTTTGTATTTAATATAACACACTTGTTCTAATAGTTGTTAAGAAAATAAGATAAATTGCATTAGTTAAATCTGATGGCGTTTCTCTGTAACACCCCACTCTCGTGAGACACATACCCAATATCCTGAGTGATATACGAATATGTACCTCGCAAAGGTGACATGTTAGAGCACTCATATCACTAACTCAATCATGGCATCATCATATAAAAACATAAACATCACAATATTTTAAAATTGAATTCCTCATTTCATTTCATAAAAATCGAATATGTACACTTTTTACAAAAATCCTCCAAGTATGTATGTCATCAAAACCTAATACAAAACACGCTATATGAAAGAGGAATGATTAAAAAATTTCTATCTAATCCTTCAGTCTCAACTGACCGACCTTTGAGCCATTTCTCTGATCTAAAATTACAAGAACTATGCTTCTCGTAGAGTCTCTCTGTCACTAGTGTCCTCTCTCGGTCCTGAAATGTCGACGTTGCAATTTTGGTGAGTTTTGCGAACTCAGTGAGGTAACCATCCTCAATGGTTAGCTCAATTCATTCAAAACATCATCATATACAAACATATAATTCACATCATCTCTTTTATCTTGTAGCATCACATATCACATTCAAAGTAATCATACCGATCATTTCAATCATTTATAATACACATATCAATTATAAATGCAATGCTCCTGAGACTCACTTTCATTTATTATTTTGTTGCAAGCTTTTCACTATCCATATCCCTTGCGGATACCGAGCTTTTATCAGATAATGTTCCATATCCCTTAGTGGATACTGGGTACAATAGCAACTAAGCCAAAGACTCTTATCACTTGCTATGCTTTAAGCTCTTTTTACTGGCGACTCCGTTCACAACAACCTTTATCTTTCATGTATTCATGTAATGAAGTGCATCAAATTCTCATATTTTCAATCGATCACATGATTTCATATTCACATTCAGAACACATTGATCATCAGACCTTGGTTCGACATTCAACAAAATTGTTGAGTACATTTATTTCAGTTAGATTCACATACAAAGAGCACTTCCAATATCTCATTCATGCATCAAACGCCTCGGACTTTCAAAGTCCAGAATCAACACAATCAATTCCACATTTATAAGATAATTCAGAACATAATTTAAAACAAACAATCAATGAAGTGAGACCGTCTAGGTTACTCACAGGTTGCTCCAGAAAGCTATTGCCTTGATGTCCTAGCAACGTCTGGATGTTGACACTCTAAATGCTCATCTATATCATGTAATATACATTTACATATATCACAATTTGCACAATTATATAAATACTCATTTAGGCACATAAGTATATGTGGATTATATACTATGCATGCTCATTGACAATCTCGGGTATATTTCCAATATTGTAATCGCATAATCATTATTATACGAACACTTAATAAGTATATTTTGAACTTAGGTTTACACCTCAATAAAATAAATTGAATCTAAGTTCATACTCAATTGATCATTCCAGATTTTTCTAAAAATAGGCTTTTGGGCCAATTTTGGATGATCATTATGACAAAGAAAATGAAGTATTTAAGTATCACCTTCTTCTAAAAAAATGTTCCTCTATATCTTAAGTTTCTAATGACACCTAGATCATACAATTTGGTTATGTATTCTGAAAGTTATACTCAAAATACTTCAGACTATTCTGAAACTGTAACAGTACTCTGTACTCAAATTCAAGACAGATTTTGGAATTCTTAGAGACAAAATTAAAATTTGATTTCTTCTAGAAATTTGTATCCATATGTCTCTAGCTTAATCTAAATAAAAAATCATCTCATTTTGATATCTACAAATCAAAATATGGCCAAAATACCGAAGCATGTTTATTGAAAACACTCCATTTATCGTATTCCAACACACATCATCATTTTCATCCTAAATTCATCAATCAATCTTTTCCGAATGAATTCAGATGGCCATAAATTTTGATGGAGAGGAAGAACAATGTGTGAGGAGTTTTCGGTTCAAATTTTAAGTCATTTGGGAGTCGGGAGAAGAAGTTATAGCCAAAAGAATGAAGGATGTTTGAAACTATCACTTTGCGGTAGCCTTCATTGTCACGATCATGCAATCCCAGTCGATAGTGCAATCCCAGTCGATAGTGCAATGTCACGATCGTGCACATTAGTGATGCGTCTCGCAGTGCACGATCGTGCACTGCCTCATTTTTTCTCCAGATTCACAAACTGTAGATTTTTCTTCTTTTCTCCTTCCTCTCTTTTGCTTAATCTACCATTTCTAACTTAAGTCCTCACTATTTCCTCTTCATTCCTACTTCCATTTCAACTCAACTTATTCATATCAAATCAAATCCCATGATTAAACACAGACATCAGAAATAGGGCATCATTTACACATATTCATAATTTTCTGCATTTCTTCACCTGCTGCACTTTTTCATCTTTACCAACACCTTCATTTCATCTCTAACTTATCAATTTAAATTTTTTTCCATATCATGACATCACCTTACACCTATTTCCTTAACTCTAGACTCATTTTAATTCATTTCTAAAACACCCAATAAGATTCACGTAATGACAACAAAAACAGAGCATACGCATCTCATTTCTCCAAAAATTTTATGCATTCTTTTTATACATATTTTCAATGATCTTTCAAACTCAAAAATCATTTCAACATCATCTTATGAAATATTAATCATCAAAAATGCAAAAGCAAGACACACGGTATTCTCTAAATTTTTACTCACGTTTTAGTATATATATATATACAACCTCGTTTTATAAACACTAAACTGTTAACTAACGTGATACATGTTTCATTCTTCATATCATGAAAACTATACGATACTTGTTTAAAACTCCAAATTCTTCAATTGCTTTCCAATACAACACGATCATCAACAGTTGAAGGTTGTAAGGTTAGGTATTTCAGTGACAATGAGGAAGGTAACACAGTGAAATAAAAAGTGAAAAGGGAGAGTAAAACTTGCGTTGTGAGGGTGATAAAGTTTTTGGAAGTAATAAGCTTACAGAGGATGAAGAAAGTCACGAAGAAGAAGAAAGTAAGGTCAAAACAATTAATTTGATCTTTCTAGTATATTCATAGGAATAAAGACTAAGTTTGGCAAGTGACACTTGTCACTTGTTCAATTTCTATAAGCTTAAACTAGGTTCTCTTATTTAACTAGTCCAATCATCTCTAATTTTTTTACTCTAATTGTCTCTCAATTTTTCAGTATCATTTGTCAATAAATCCCAAAATCATTTATAAAATTTTTCGCTATCATTTAACTCCTATTTCTACTACCATTTATCAATCGTCTTGTCGCTTTGCATTTTTTCTAGTCTAGAAATGCCCAAAATTTCAGAAATTTTCCTAAATTTCACCAAAATTCCAAATCAATAATTATTATCATCAAATCAGTTTTCAACACATATAAACCACAATTCTCAATATAATCACATTTATAAATCAATTATACCCTGAAAATGGCAACAAATACATGTACAATCATTTAAATGTGTGCAAAATTCAATATTCACGTGTGTGTGTATGCTATATTATGCATGAACATGAAATGTACTTTCTAGCCTCTCAATAAACTCTCATATACACTATTCTGGCCTTAACATGGGTAACGGGATATTACATTCTCGATCCTTTAGTAAAGTTAGCTTTTGGTTTTTCTACTTCAAGTTCATAATTGAACTAAATCCTTTTATGTTTGGTGTTAATTTAGGTGATGATTGTATTTTTTTGTTCTTTCTAATTCTTCTGATATCAATGTCTCTAACATTGCATGCGTTATTGGACATGATATGAGGTTCTTCAACCTCTAGCTTTCAGAGATACATCTATTATTGTTTGCTTATGGATCCATCTATGTATCTTAATTAGAATAAATTATAAAAGACTAAGAGCTTTAAATGACATCCACACTTAATATATAACTAACTAGAACATAATAAAAAAAAACTTAGCAATTGAAATATTAAATTGTTTTCTTGACTCGTATTAAATATCATGGAGATGTGCGTAAGTTTGTTAATTCCATCAGAATTAGTCAAGTAAAAGTAGAATTAATTCTAGCATATCTTCGTATAAGTTTGTTAATCTAACATATAATAAAGCAAGTTTAAAGTTTATTTTTTTTCATTTTACTCTTATAATTAATTTTTGAACTCGAAAGGAGTTAAAAAAAACCCTCTCATATTAATATTTTATGCCAACTATAATTGACCAAATCATCAATAATTGATTTGCACAATAATATGAAATATACTTATAAACAACTAAAGTCTATACTATTCTTTTGGTGCATCTAAAATCAAAAGTTTAGAGCACT
>JAOQMQ010000008.1:7345752-7356161 GCA_027563845.1 Erythroxylum subrotundum
GGGGGAGGCCGGGTAGGTTAGAATTTTAGGTATAAAATTTTTGAAACTTGCAATTAGGTCCCTACAATTTTTATTTTTTACGGTACCGGCCGGTATTTTCCGGAACCGTCGGTACCGGCCGGTACCGACCGAAATCCACCGGTACCGACCGGTATTTTTGGCCGGTACCGATGAGGCTTGTTCCGTTCCGGATTCCGACCGGTACGATACCGGCCGGAACGGAACGAAATTCCAAACACTAATTTTATTGCTACTTTTTAAATTTCGGATTATAATTAAAAACATGACAAAAGTTTGAATTTTTGTAGTAATTAAGCCTAATATCAATGATAGGAAGCATATTTGGTTTTGTTTTTTGGAAATACACAAAAATTGTCAAATATCCGCGTTTGTAGTCCAACGGTTAGGATAATTGCCTTCCAAGCAATAGACCCGGGTTCGACTCCCGGCAAACGCAAAAGGTTTTTATATTATTCATTTTACATGGGCAAGGTAAAGTATCCAGAAAGAGGATGGAGAAGTATCCAACGGCTTAGATCTGATCACGCTCCGCACCTTTGTCTAACCCTCTTTCTCGGTCTCTCTAGGAAAATAAACAACAGCAACGAAGCCCTCGTTTTCTTTTACTACACGCCGTCGTGATATCGTAACAACTAACAACTGAATCTGATGGCGGAGCATCTTGCGTCGATATTTGGAACGGAGAAGGACAGAGTGAACTGTCCGTTCTACTTTAAGATCGGCGCTTGCAGGCACGGAGACCGTTGCTCCAGACTCCACACCAAACCCAGTATAAGCCCTACACTTCTTCTCTCAAACATGTACCAACGCCCCGACATGATCACTCCCGGTGTCGACGCTCAGGGAAATCCCCTAGACCCGCGCAAGATCCAGGAACACTTCGAGGTTTCAATTTCCTTTTCAAATTCTTTGCTTATTCTTTCTTTTTTAATTATTTACTTTAGGCTTGGGTTTTTGGATTGTTTGTTAAAAATGCTATTTTTCGCTTATTAATGATTGATTAGGGTAGATTTATGTTGGGCAATCGTGATGACTATCATATCACTCACTGTTACCGTGATTCTGATTTCAATTGCAGGAGTTCTATGAAGATCTTTTCGAGGAGCTGAGCAAATATGGTGAAATTGAGAGCTTGAATGTCTGTGACAATCTCGCTGATCACATGGTTCGTTTATTATGATAATTACCTCCCTATTCAACTTTCTAATTACAAGTTGCAGGATGATATATCTCTTTTTATATATACTTTTGATGGGTAGATTTGTTTACTCTCTCTTTGATGTACATGCATAGGTGGGTAATGTGTATGTTCAGTTTAGAGAAGAAGAGCATGCAGCCAATGCTCTTCGTGCTCTCACCGGAAGATTTTATGCTGGTTTGTCTTCTTCTTTCCTTTCCTTTGTCCTTTTATGTTCAATAAACTTTGAATATGTTCTAGCCTTTTATTCTGTATCTTGGTGATGCATTATCAACTTTATGCTTGTTATTCTTTCTTAATTGTAAGTTGGATATGAAATGTACTGCAGGCCGGCCTATTATCGTTGATTTTTCTCCAGTGACTGATTTCCGTGAAGCCACCTGCAGGCAATACGAAGAAAACACTTGCAACCGTGGTGGGTACTGCAACTTCATGCATCTTAAAAGGATTAGCAGGTAAAGTCTCTCACTTCCACAACCATAATTTTTATTGGAATGCCTTTTTTATGTGTATGAATTGCTTGTTATCCTTATTCCTAGGGAATTGAGGCGCCAATTATTTGGGAGTCATCGAAGAAGGCGCAGCCACAGCAGAAGCAGAAGCCCACAAAGGCATCGCAGCCACGAAGAGCACTATCATGGGCGTGGTTCCAGTCGAAGACATGATGATCGGGAGCACCATCATGAAAGTCGGAATAGGAGACATAGGAGTATAAGCCCTGGCCACAGGAGAGGACGAAGTAGAACTCCTCCTGGAAGGCGCAATAGGAGCCCGTTCAGGGAAAGCAGTGAAGAGAGACGTGCAAAAATTGCACAATGGAACAAGGAAAAAGAGGAGGGTCACGATAATGCTGATACTATCAAAGCTGATGGTGGCAACCATGACAATGGCAGCGGGGATAATGGGCATGCGCAAAACGATGACCAGTTTCATCAATATCAACAAAAGCGGCCCCCTCAGAAAGAAGAATATGGATACTGATTCATTTTAAGAATCTGGTTCGTATCTTACTAGTCTTGATTCTTTGATGATGAATTCAGACGCTCCCTGCTCACTTAGGACCTTTTTGAAACAAAGACCAAAAGTTTTATAAATATAGCTTACAGCCCATTTTCCCCTGTGCAGGTGTGCAGGTTCCCAATTCTGTCATATGGGTTGTCAATTTTTCCTCCTTTTTTTTCATCTGTTAATAAGAATCAAACTGCTTGACTGCATGCTTCATTGCATGATAGTTTTGGGATAAAATGCATGCACACCTTTTAGTTATAGTCAGATTTCACAGACACCCTTGACCTTTCAGTTTTATGATTTAGTCTTTAGCAATTCAATGCATTTTAATATTACACCCTTCATTTGTCTATAGTGACAGTACAACAGTTTCAGAAATGACACTTAGTTATTCATAATTATTTCTCATCAACGGGTGAAGAAGCGAAGATCCATATGGTTTTGTTTTGGATTTTCCTTTTTTCCTTAAAGGAAAAGAAAAGATTACATATAATGCTTTTTTAAAAACCAAGTTCTTTTACCCGATTTACGTGGCAAGCTACCGCAATGATTTGTCTTTGAATGAAATTTTGTTAGTGAAAAAGATGCAACCAGCTGTAGCCTTTGAGGAAAACTTTGAACTTACTAAAAAGTTTGGATATGTAGCTGTGGGTGTCTTTGAAATTTGAATATAGCTAAGGGGTATAAATGTTAGTTAACCCCAGCTTTTTAAATACTTATACCTTAAAAACTTTTGCCATACTTTTTTAGTATAGACGTGATTTAATTTGATTTGCAATGAAGAGGATCTGCACTTCCATCTCTTTTCATTGTCATTCCCTTTTCTTCAATTTGCTGAAACTTATATTCGAACTTTTGAAAGGTCTCTGATAATTAGTTCAAAGGCTTATGATGACCATTAGCTTTTTAATTGTCACAAGGATTGTTATTTCTCCCTCATCTTTTATTCAAGTTCCAAAGTTAATTGATGGTCTTGTGGCAAAAAATCTCCGTAATAATATTTACTTGGACATTTCATATGTATGCATGCATGTGATGCATTTCGTAAATTTGCTTTTAGTGAGTGCATTACAGTAAAGGATTCTGTGACCAACGCTTATTCAGCCTAGGGAACGATCAGTTTTGACGGGTTCTGTGAACTCTCCTTCCCTTTACTTTCTTTTGTATCTATTTTTCCAAAATTTAGATAGAGCTTACGTGTGTTAATGAGTTTTGCAGGTTCAGGTATCCCTGCTTCTCAAAGACCGGGCCGTTGTTTTAATCTCAGCTTACAATGAAATTTGTGTACAGGTTGTGGTGCGGTGTTGGATGATTGATTTTACAGGACTGTCAGGTTTCAGAGAGAAAAGGCATCGGATCCAGATTTTGTTCATACATCCGCACATTTGGTAATTTTAGTGTTTGGTGTTTGTTTCAGGTTGATAGTGGCTGCAGCAATGTTTTGTTACTTAGTTCCCCCTTTGCAACCCTTGTTAGACCTTACATTGTTATTCTATTAAAAATTGCTGTAGTATGCTCACATCATGAATCCTGTGTGTGCATAAAGGATTCTCATTTAATTCTTGTTCGTTTTTGTCGTCCGAGCTCTTCCTGGAGATGTGCTTTTCGTGTTCCGCAACAAATTATTCATCTCGCTCATGCGTTAATGATAATTATTATGCAAGTTTTAAGAAGCTAGTATTATATTTCTAATTCTATATTATCGGTCATTTCCAATTGCTAAAGATCAAACTTACAAACTGAAACACGCTGAGCCTTCTCCTTCTACGATTTGTTACTTGCAACAGTTGGAAGACTTTTTTCTTGTATATTTTATCAATAATAGTGAAAAGCATATTTTCTTCAATAGTAAGAACAAAACCAACAGCTTTTAATGTCGCCCCCAATTCCCAATCAGTTGCTAAAAATAGGCTGAAAATGCTTCATAAATTTAAACATAAATGTCGTTAAACTCTAACGTAATGGCAACGTTCTGACATCCAGGCGATGAAGAATTAGAGAAGAAATCACAGGTTTTTAAGCTGCTTAACTTTTCGTTTCAGATTTAAGCGCTTTAAACATCATACTTCCAGTTTTCTTTGGGCGCCAAATCACAGCGTCATGGGACATGTTCATAAGCAAAAATCACTCTCTTGGCATGTTTCGTTATTCGAACCAATAAACCCATTTAAAAACGTTCAGCCTGCAACCTTTTTAACAATCCAGGATTTGCCAATATTGTTCTCCCAGGTATCTTTTTAGAAGATAGGCTGATACCAATGTGCAAGTCACTTGTACCACAAAAAAGGTCATTTTGAATTGAATACTGCAACCCAGTAAAGGACACACAAGGTACGCCACAATGTGAAAGTAAAATAATACACAGCCCTTCAATGTAAGAATCGAACTAAGCTGGGCATGCAAAAGATCTGTTCGAGTTGTGAATATCAAGTCAAAATTACATGAGACAATACTAAACACATGGCACTTTCATTTTAGATGCAATGCCCTACCAAAATCTTTTTTAATTACTCATTCAGAACTCATGTAAACCCTTTACTTGCCCTCATGCTTAGCCTTTGTGTGAGACTGCAGAGCACCATCTGAACCAAATGTCCTGACCATGAGATGGCACATCGGTATTAGAATCAAACTGATATAGCCTGCAATAAAAACTTCTTACCGTTTCATTAAATTAAATTACCTATCACAAGATTTGCAGGAGAACTGACCACCCGACTTTGGGGTTTGCGGCTTAGAAGCCTTTCCAGCATTCTTTGCTGGGTGAGGAGTTGCAGTATGACCACCTTTCTTACCATCTGATCCACAGCAAGGAAGTCATTTATCAAACAAATGGATTTTATAGAATATCAGTTAGAATATTTAAACTGACAACCTGCAATTTCCTGCACAACAAAATGAAAAAAAGAGTGAGAGCACTACCTGTCTTCTGTGGAGTAGCTGCTTTTGCCTTCTTAGAGGGCACAGGTGTCTTTATTGCAGACTCTTTGGGCCTTTTCTTGCCTTGTTCAGCCTTTAAAATGAAAATGTTTAAACTAGATCACTTAGATTGAAACTAGTGGTTGATCCTACAAACACAATAATCTGGAGTTTACCTTCTTAGGAGTCTCTTCATCTTCACTTTCATCATCTTCATCATCATCATCAAGTGACATACCCTACATACGAAACCTCATATATTTGATTGAACCCAATAAACTTCTATAGTCAGATAAGTGCAACATTGTCCATTCACAAATTCAAAAGTAGAAATTTCTGTCACTTACTTGTACGGACAGCCTCTGCTATATCAAGTCTTAGTATGACTCCCTTAACATCATATCTTTAAATCACTATTCTTTCACAAAAAAATATTGAATAGGCAATTTACCTCTTCATCAGAATCATCACTCTCAGATCCTTCATCAGAATCATCTTCGTCTGAATCATCATCCTCATTTGATCCATCCTCAACTTTAGCTTTGCTTGGCTCTACAAGATTAACTTTTGGTTTTGCCGAAGATTCAGACTTTCCAGCGGTGGCTTTCCCTGTCGCAGTCTTTGCATTCTCAGCCTTTGGCTCAATTTTTCCTAGAAAGAGAAAACCAATTATTTAACAATCTAAAGAAAATAAATAAGAAAGTCAACAAAAACAAAGAATGAAAGAAAAATGACAATCACCATTATCTGCATTAATCAACGGGAGATCTTCGTCTTCAGAATCTCCATAATCTGCATACATTAATGCCTCAACATAGTAAATATAGAGTTCCCATAGTTTGAAAGTTCAAAGCATTACATAAAAGTCAATGGACTCACCAGAGAAATTTGTGCCAACGATAAGACACCAAAGTCAAGGAAAAAGCAAATGGCAATAGAAGAATATAGCATACGGTGATGAACAAAAGACTATAGACTGAAACTGACATAAAAGTTGGAAAGATTAAAGTAAATGGGAAAGGATATTCATCAGGTACAGGAGCTTTGTAACCGCAGAAGAAGACACTCCCATTTTTCCAGTTATGAGATAACTCAAACTCTTTCTCAAAAACCAAGTCAAATGACAATTGAGGGATGTTTTCAGAAGAAAGAGTCCCAAGTACAAGCTTCCTTTCATCAAACTTCACAAAGAGGGGCACTGGCTCATTTCCTTTATCTTTCTTGGACTCGCCAAGTGCAGCCTGAAATAAAATTTCTCATCAAAGTTAACAAAGAAGTACTCAACTTATTCTATCAGAGAGATTACTTTCATGGCACTTAAAAATAAGTACATCTATAACAATTTTTACCTGAGAAAGATGAATAATAGCATCTTCGTCAGGTTTCACCTTAAGAGGCTGCCCTGCCTTGACTTCAACACCTAGTAAAAAGAATAACATCAAATTAGAATTCACAAAAATTCCATAGATAAAACACAGCATATTGTACGTAAAAGACCGGTTTAATGTTTAATGAATACGAAAACTCTTACATTAATACAGAATACTATTTTCACACAAAAAAAAGAAATCGAATAGAAAGGCATGTACTTATAATTTCACTCATTTAGAAAATAGCAGTTCCATAGCTAGTTTAAGAAGGTAATAGAAACGATCATGAAACTCCATATTAGGTAGACAAATGGTCCACAAGAACCAATGAAAATTACATGCTGATTGACTATTTACAAAAGGAAACAAGTGAACATCACACATAGTTATCGGGAAAACTATACAAATGTAGGTAGAAGGTAGCATACCGCGGAGGACAATCACAAAAAGAACAAAAATTTCAACTTTTTAATCGGTAACTTTTCCCTAAATTTTACGTAAAACAACTAAGCACAAATATGAATCAAATAGCACTCACAGAGACCGTAGACAGCTTATATTCCCAGAATCATTCATGTGAAAGAAAACTTTAGACACTGTCCATATAACCTTTAAACCTTACACATAATACAAAATGAACACATAGCAAACCAAAAACAAATAAATAAATAGAAGAAATATGGCCTCAAATGTCAACACGAACATCATACAACATAAAGATCATAAAGAGCTTCAGAAACCAGACAGAGAAACAGCCGATACCAACAAAACAAAGAAAGAACACGGGCAACACTAATGAAAAGAAAAAACGACAAAAGAAGACGGCAACAGAAGTGTCTTACCCCAGAACTCCATGGCTATAGAAGGAAATGTCGAGCTTTTCTTAGTGAAATGAAGACGGAGATTAGAGAGTGAGAGAGGCGGAATAGAAGAGGGGTTTAGGAAGGGTTATATAAGGGATTTGCCGCTCAGCCTTTTATTCTTTAGGGTTTTTCTCCTTTAGTCCTTTCTACCGTTTAAATATTTTGTTTTTTTCTTTTTATTATTATGAGAAACTATGTTTGTGGCTTGTGAGTCGGGAGCTGTGACTTGTTAAGGGTTTTGGATTTTGGACCTAAACAAAGTTCACAGGCGAGCTTCTATTTGCGTTTACTATTCTAGGCTTGATTTGAAGCAGGTAAATTAGTAAGGGATTCTTTTGATTTAAATAAAGTCGCAGATTCAAATCATCCTCATATGTGTAGCCGTTTAAAATTTGGAATCAGAGCTTTGTTTTCAGTAAGGGACCTACCTGGCTCGAGCGGGAATTAATCGGAGTGTGGATGACTTGAGAGTATCTTCCCACAATTAAGACCCTCCTAAAATACCTTGTGAAAAATTCAAAAAAAAAAAAAACAGAAGCTCAATTGTAAGAATTGTTTCAACACAGTCATGACATACACATATATATAAACTAAACACCAAGTTATTACCCAATTATGTACCAAGAGCATGACCTAACATAGGACTAGTACATCCGATTTAACTATCCATTCAATTATAGTTTCTAACCACTACAGCCCATAATTTAACCCATTTCCTTCTTTATCTATCATTCACTCGGAGAACTAGCAGTGCTCCTTAAACTTTGATGTTAATGTTGAAAGCATTATAGATGTATATATAGATCTCAAAATTCCGAGCTCAAAGACTTCTTATATCTAAGGAAAAGAAGAATAATACTTCACGAATCTGTATCCATATATGATTGAATTGATGACTTTTTTAAAGAAGAATCAAGATTTACTCTAAGAAGACGAGTCTTTGAATAATTGGTAAGGTTATTTATTTGAGATCGAACAATAACGGGTTTAATCTCAACAATCACAAGTTTAAGTTATAGAAACAACATTTTTATAAAATATAAAGAGAAGATTACGTACAATTAATCACCTTTACCGACCATCACAAAATGAAGAATCTTGTATACAGAGCTGCAACAAAATTAGGAGCAGTAATAATGAGAAAGAGGGTGAAAATTGAGATACTAATATGAAATTTTGCAAATGAATCATTTGAGACAGTAACTAATTGTGTAAGTAGTCTTTTTATTTTGACCAATCAAATGAACATATATAGATAGTAGTACATAGAACGAGTTATAGTGGAGAAAATCCTATAGTAGTTGAGCCCCAAATTTGAGCATATTATGACGATGATTACATAAGTTCATTATCTATCCTCGGTCAATGTTGATAAGGTATCCAACACTTTGAAAGACCACGAGCAACTCATGAACAAGAAAAAAGCTAAAGAGCTAATGTAATGAACTTACAAGCCCACGTCTCCACCAAAGGTGATAAAAGCAGAGAGATACGCAAAATATATGGTACTACCTATAACAGAGAACAAAGAAGAGAAGACAATTTATTGAACAATAGAAGCCACAGTATTTATAACAACAATTACAAAATTGAAGGTAATTGAGATAATGATCAAGAAAAATTATAATCTAGCTACACTACAACAAATAAGCTTATTGGCGATGAAACCAAACATCACTAAATATTAAAAAATCGTCGCAAATATTAATTTACGACAGAAAACAATCTTCGTCGTAATAGTTGCTGAATCCCAGTAACAAAATAATATTCGCGACGTTTTTTTAAAATCATCGCAAAAAGGTTTTAGATACACAATAATTTCGTTGGTAAAACATATAACCAATGAGAACAAAGAACGTCGTACATATTATTTTGCGACATATATGTTTCGTAGATAAAAGGTTTTACCTACTAAACTGTAGTCGTACATAATTATTTTTACTGACGATTTTTTTGTAACAGAATAGTTTTAGCTACTAATTGTTTGTTATAGGTAAATATTTTTAGAGACGTTCTTGTAAACATAAATAGCAACATTTTGTGACAATTTTGTTTTGGTAGCTAATACTTTTTAGTAACAATTCTGTTTTTGTAGTAGAATAGTTTTAGTTACTAATTTCTTGACGTAGGTAAATGTTTTAAAAGACGTTCTTGTAAATGGGTCCGTTTGGTTTCACTTCTGTTTTTTTGTTTTTATTTTTAGTTTTTATTTTCTATTTTTGGTTTATGTTTTTTTCCTTAAAGAAACAAAAACATGTTTGGTTGAAATTTGTAATATAAAAACTGAAATAAAAAACTTGTTTAGTTAAGATTTGTAATAAAAACGAAAAAGAAAAAAATGTTTGACTTTATAATTAAACTAAAATATAACCTAAATAATGATGTACGGGAAAAAAAAAAAAAAAGGGGTTCCAGTCCACCCATTGCCTGTCAAATTCACTGTTAACAAACTTCTAGATTTCTTAATGCCTAGTGGAGTAGTGTGATTGGTCACGCCTATATGGATTGATTTTGTTAGTTGTGTTTTTGGAAAATCAATTGTTTGTGATTTGTTTGTTGCATCTGGAGACATGTGAACTAACAACAAAAAATCTGGAATTAAGATGGATATTGGTTTTGTGTTCTTTGTCGATCGTATGTTGATTGGAAGTTTGGTTTGCGATGGCGTTTGTTGGATGTTTTGATGTTTCTTGAAACTTTCTAGTAGTGTTTTTGTGTTCTGGTTTTTGTATCTAGCCCTGCTGCTTGCGTTTGTTTGAAAATCATCAGCCATTTGTACTGCCACTTGTGAAATATTGAATGGTGAAGTCCGGAGAGGGTTTATGAAACCCAAGCATGGAAGCACACGGTAGGAGGCGGTGGCCCACTTGCCCCCACTGCCTCCAATAGATTTCTTTGAAAAAAAATATTTTTTTAAGTTTTGCCCTAAAATTTTACTCTTATTAAAATTTTACCCCCGTTAAAAATAAAATTTTATCCCTATTAAAATTTTGCTCTCACTCAAAAAAATTTCTGGATCCGCCCCTAGAT
>JAOQMQ010000008.1:7384069-7401529 GCA_027563845.1 Erythroxylum subrotundum
ATATATTTTAAGATTTAATTATATTTATTAATAATTATTAAATTAATTTTATAAATTAAAATTAAAAATTAAATTAAGTTATTATAATTTTAGTAATAATTAATTTTAATTAATTAAATATATAATATTACATTAAAATTTTAAATTCTTATTAATAATAAATATATTAAATAATATATATTTAATTGATAATAAATTAAATAATATATGTTTTTGTATCAGGTTTCACTTCTAGTTGGTCATTTTCTTATCACGAACTCTTGATGTAAATTGTAATAAGATCTTTATTGTTCTTTTTAATTGAAATACATAAATTATTATTTATTATATGATGAAATTGTAATATTTCAAATACCTTTTATTTTTCTTAATTTTAGACTTGAATGATGATTAAATGATTTTTTTGTACATTAATTGTAGTTATTATTTTTATGTCAAAATTAATGTTAATAAAAATAAATAAATTGTTGTTATTTTAAATTCTTATTATTATGATTTTTGGAGACATGATTGATATATAATTATAAAGTATACAGTATAATATACTAATAGACTATTTTATAATTTAAAAAAATTTCAACGACTATTTCATAAATTTAAAAAATTGCTCAAAATGATACATGTATTTATCGATACCGATACAATACTATACCAGAACTCAATCAGATACCAATATTGATTTAGTTTCGTAACATTTGCCCCAATCGTAGAATTAAGAATACTTGTCTCGCCGAGAAAGATAACAATAACCGGAAAGGCTGTCATGCATTTTCTCAATTTTATGAAGCACATTACTTATAACACAAACCATCATCCAAATCCAAAGTGAGAAGATGTGCAGATTATGAACTATGAAAGCTATATATAGCTTTGAATAATTAATTGTTCAATTTTTTAGAATTTATTATCTAAAATTTTAAAATTTTCAATTAAGTAATCGACTTTTTAAAATTTTAACAATTCAGTTTAAAACGTTAGTTTTTGTTGATATGACTAATAAACGAACAATTTCATCATTTAATAGGTACGTCACATTATCAAAAATAATGTTTGACCTGATTTATACAAGTTTTAAAAAATTAGTTATTAAATTGAAAATTTTATAAAGTGTGACACTAAATTAAAAAGGTCTTAAAAGCTTAAATACCTTTTAAAAAAACAAAACAAAGAATTGAAGAATTTATGTGATTAGGTTAATTAATGTGATCTACGTTCAGTTAAAAAGATAGAAAAAATATATGACAACCTTGTTTTGTTTCGTTCGAATTCAAAATACATGTCACGTGAATCTAACAAATGAAACAAGCTCTAACAGACATAGAAGGATTATAATTGGTCTAGCAAACATATGTTTACGTGACTTTAAAATGCTCGAGGGGTCAATTTTCACTGAAGAGTATAAAGAGTATCATATACCAAATTGTTGGAATCCTACCATGATTAAATCACGGGCGCAGCGAAAATTAAAATTTTTAATACTTTATTAGTAAATATTGGATAAAATATTAAAATAAATTTAAATAAAAATAATTTATTTTTAAGTTTTATTTAATATATTATTATTATTAGTAATAAAAATATTTACTATTATTTTAAAAACAAAAATAAAAAATTCACAATAATTATAAAAGTTGAAATAAATAAAATAACTAATTAAAAAAACTTTGAAAAAAAGGGGGAAGGAGAGATGAGAGTAAGGGAGGGAAATTTTAAAAAATTTTGAAAATTTTGCAAAAAAGTCTCCCTATTTTTATAAATTTTTGTTATCAACCGATATTTGGTCGGTATTTTAAATATCGACCGGTACTATCCGAAACGGGCTAGTACTGACCGGTATTTAAATCTGATACGATCTACCCTTTATTTTGTACCGATTTTAGTCTAGTACGTACCAGTATTCATAGAACTGTGTTCAACTATTTTTATTGTTCTCCCGTTAATAAGATTTTGAATATTTTTGTTCGAAAGTTTCAATCGATAATTTTCAGGTTCATATTTTTTTTCTTATTTAACGATTTCAATTTTTATTCAGTTTGTAAGAATATAATTGAAAACACAAATAAAAATATTGTTACATACTATAAAATATTGTTACATACTAAACATTATAATAAGAATTTACCCAACTTTTTTATTAGAAATTTTATAAATATCCAAACATATGAATTACATGTTTATAAAATTCCTTTAAAATTAAAAAAGCTTTTCATATTTTTCAACTCAACAAACAGATGATGTGACCTGCGATTTCTAATGGGGTTTTAAATAATTGAGTCTATAATTCCAAGGCGCAGGTGAGTTGGTAAGGAGCTCTGTTAGCTTAAGTGAGGTCGCGGGTTTAAACCTCCTTCATGTATGTAGCTGTTTAAAACTTGAGACCAGAGTTCTGCCTCCCGCAAGGAACCTACCCTACTCGAGCGGAGATTAATCTGAATGTGAATGACTTAAAGGTGTCTTTCTATAATTGAGACCATCCTAATACAACTAGTGTGCAACAAAAAAAAATTAAGTCTACAAATGTACATCTAGTAGCTATATTAGACATGAATCAGGCCGTAGTACATGTTTTGACGTCTTCTTTCGTCTTGTGAGATTGTAACAATAATTAGCTTTCTTTTCCAACCCTAAACTCTGTATGTGCTATTAAAATTTCTCCACTTGCATTTCATTTTTTATAGCTTCATAGATCTCACTATCTTCTTACACTTTCTCACTGTCCTGTCCGTGCTATTCCTCTGTGAATCACGGGAAGGGAAGGGATGGGTTCTGTGTCTTTGAAAATTGGAGATGGAACAGCGAGGTTCAAGAAAGGAACTCTTTGCTCATCTGCAGTTAATCTTCTGATGCTCTTCTCTGTAATCACCACTAATTTGTTTGCTCTCTATGCCTTCACATCTTCTCCCAAGCACCAACAAAGTGACGTCTCGCAAAACGCTCACAAGAACCTATCTTTAGTCTCTGAGCAAGTGTCTTTAATCCTGAGGGAGATTAGTTTTTCTCAAAGAAAGCTTGCTAAGATGGAAAAAGAGCTCTTGGGATATGAAACAATTGATATTTCAAGACCCAATATTGCAAGTGAGCTCAAATTGTTTCTGCAACACCACCAGCTCCCTCTTGGTAAAGATTCAAGAACTGGGATCACTGAAATGGTGGCAGCTGTGGGGCACTCTTGTGATAAATCTGCTGATCTATTGTCTCAGTACATGACTTACAAAGTGTATGGACCGTGTCCTGATGACTGGAGTCTTGCCCAGAAGTTGATTTTGCATCGATGTGAGCCTCTGCCTAGAAGGAGATGTTTTGCGAAATCTGGTCCTAAGGTGGGTCTTTACCCTTTTCCTACTTCTCTTTGGAAACCTGTCAGTGATAAGATTGCTACTTGGAGTGGTCTTGGTTGCAAGAATTTTGAGTGCTTGAATAAAAAGAAACTGAGTAGAGAATGTGTTGGTTGCTTCGATTTGGTTAATGGATATGAGAACAAAAGATTTATCAAAGCTAGGGGTAAGACTGATTTTCTCGTTGATGACGTTTTGGCATTGGCAAGTGGAGGAATGAGAATAGGGTTTGATATTGGTGGTGGGTCTGGCACTTTTGCTGCTAGAATGGCTGAGAGGAATGTGACGGTAATCACTAACACTCTGAATATTGATGCTCCATTTAGCGACTTTATTGCAGCACGAGGGCTTTTCCCTTTGTATTTGAGTTTAGACCATAGGTTCCCTTTCTATGATAACGTGTTTGATTTGATTCATGCGTCGAGTGGGTTAGATGATGGGGCTAAACTCGAGAAATTGGAATTCTTGATGTTTGATTTGGATCGCATTTTGAGAGCTGGTGGTTTGTTTTGGTTAGATAGTTTTTACTGTGCTAATGAAGAGAAGAAGAACACTTTGACTAGATTGATAGAGCGGTTTGGCTATAAAAAGCTCAAATGGGTGGTGGGGGAGAAAGTAGATGGGACTGCATCGGGCAAATCTGAAGTTTATTTGTCGGCGGTGATGCAAAAACCAGTCAGATTGTGATGATAGTTATAGTTCAAGACAACTGGAGGTAAGGCTACTGCTTGAAATTCAAACCTTAGCTAGATAGTGGTATTCCTAGGTCACTGTTCTGAATGTCTATGAAATCTGTAAAGAGTAAGCAGCCAGTTCATCGATGGTCTTTTTTCCTCAGTTTAAAGCCAGCAGAAGAAGAGGCATACATGATCTTCTCTTTATCTCCTATGTCCTGCGAACATTCTTTTTCTGTGGTTTGCTAAACCTCAGAAAGTGGTTTAGGACATTGGCTAAAGGTCATATTGTCCTACGTCTTGCAGATACCCATTTTTACATGCAAGCCTGTAGGCCGAGTCTAAGGGGTCATTCAAGTGAGATTGTTTTTTGCGTCAAAAGCCTAAGGTTTTTCTGTTCGGGTGCAACAGCTGGAGTTTCGGATTTCTGTTCCAACCAACCCTTAAATTTTGCAAGGAAGGATGTGTCATACACTATCATCTAAAGTTGGTTGAACTTCATTTCTAGTTTGCAATGTTTGCGTTATGTGCAATTTATATGGAGCTCAGTTTTATCTGAATTAAACTTGGTGAAAGGCTGAAGCTACAATTGGGGAAGGCCAAAGCCCTTGTAGTATATTTGTTCATATTTGAAAGTCCGAAAGGATATTTCGCAAAAATTTTAGATCAATTGCGGTTGTTTTTAGCATAAACAAAAACAGAAAAATTAAATGCAAAATAAACAAATCAATACTCAAGATTTGGTAGCATAGTTCAATATATCTTGTCTACATTTACGGGGCTCTTACTTAGCTTAATACTTTCACTAATGACAATAGTTTTATACAAAACTTTATTAAGTTGACTCACTTAATCTTTAACACTATCCTTCGTATCACAACTCGTCAAAGTAAATCACGTCTAATAGGACAATTGTCTCGTACTAACATCAACAGAGAATTTTCTCAACAATATTTGATAATAAAAGATGAAACTAAAATACGTCAAGTGATAGAAACAATAATGAACGTAAATAAAGACAACATTTGAGATAAAAAATAATTCTAAATATGTTGCTTCATCAATAAAAGAACGAGAAGTTGTCCATTAAGAATGCTATTACAGTCTTTCGATATTATCACCGAAATATCTCACATACAACAACAGAAAAATTACCAACAAATATGAATGTTTCTTTATTGAAATATTATAAACATCGGAGCTGCAAAATTCACAAACGCTGTTGAAATTTTAACACACCACTACCACTAAAGACAGCCACCAAATATACACGATCAACGCCCAATCAGTCCAACAAAAAACGCACCATAGACCAAGAACAACAGCTGCAAAGATTACGAAAACTTTTGGAATTTTCGTATATCATAGATTACAAACGACAGCCACCAAAACTGCCACTTCATCGATAGTGAGCAGCCTAATGTAATCACCCAACAATAGTTGTTCGAAAAGTAGAAAAGACACAGCTGCAAAGTTAGATGACAATAATGTGAAATCAACTGCTAAATAATTTCCAAGATAGCCCCGAAAATTCCAACTTTCAAGTCACACGCTACTTGTCATTTATTCCCACAAAAAACACAACAATGAAGTGCAAAAATGTAGCCGCAAAATAGTCAATGATATCTCCAAAAATTAAGCTACCTTAGATAGTCATTATATCTTGAAATAGGCTGTCAAGAAGAGTCCAAAAATTACCAAAACTCTATGTGTTATCTTAGTCAAAATATGGTGTTTTAATTTCAATTAAATCTTATCATAAAGAGCCCCACATAAGATAGAATATTTATCATAATAATATTCTTCAAATAATTAAAAATGTCCAATTACAAATAATGCTTATGATAACTAATATCTTAACAATATTCATGTCAAAGTTGCTCTAACTTTTGAAATGATAACTTGGAAACTGAAGCACTTAGTCCTATGTATGTATCAATGACCAAACAGACAGCCCAGTTATATCTACCATCTACCATCTACCATCTACCATTGTTCGTAAGGTTAAAAGTTTGAAACAGAAACAAGACTTAAGTCTTAGTGTTCCTTTGGGCCTGGAGCTTGAAACTCAAATAGGAAAAGTGAGGGGGGTCTTATTATTATTACATAGCCCAAAATTAGACAGACCCATAACACAATCATCGGCCCCATTAGCATTCTTTTAAGCTTGTAGGGTTTCGCCTTTTGCTTCTTCTACAGACACAGCCGTTCACTTAGTTCTGAGTGTTTGGAGACCATTTCCTTGCAGGTTCAGCCATGAGGTAGAGAGTCTCGTTCTTCTGCTTTTTCCCATTTGTTGCTTACTGATTTCCTGAAATCGTGGAAAATAATCATTCTGTTATTTTGTATTTTTTTTGGATTTGCAGTAAGCTTCAGAGCGATGCGTTGAGAGAAGCAATCACCATTATTATGAACAACTCCAAGGAGAAAAAGCGTAATTTCACTGAGACTATTGAGCTTCAGATTGGCCTCAAGAACTATGATCCTCAAAAGGACAAGCGTTTCAGTGGGTCTGTGAAGTTGCCCCACATCCCTCGTCCTAAAATGAAGGTCTGCATGCTCGGTGATGCCCAACATGTCGAAGAGGTACGCGTCCTCTTTTTTCCCTCCGTCAAGTTCTATTTTTTTCACATATATGCTTCAATTAGTTTGCACATTTATGTAGTTGAGGTACAATGAATTATGGTTATGCTAGATTCTGGACTTTAACCTTTTGAGACATATGAAATGATATCTTCGTTTACTTCTAACAATCTGTTCTCTTCGGATGCTATTTTACTGTGAGTCGTTATTTTAGATTCATTTTGTTGATGCCCGTAAACAATATTCATCAATCAAAAGCCTCCACTTTGTAGTTTTTACGTTTCACCTTTGGCAAAAAGTTTAAACTTTATGGTAGCTAGTCCCATGTAATGTGAGTTACTTTTAACAGGCAGAGGGTATAGGTTTGCAATGGATGGATGTAGAAGCATTGAAGAAGCTTAACAAGAACAAGAAATTGGTTAAGAAGCTCGCTAAGCAGTATCATGCCTTCTTGGCTTCAGAATCCGTCATCAAGCAGATTCCACGTCTTTTAGGCCCTGGTCTAAACAAGGCAGGCAAGTTTATTACAATTCCATAATCTTAGTTTTATCTGCAACATTAGTTATCACCAGGATACCAAAGTCCTTTTAGTTATATTATGTTATGGTGTTTCTCCTATCTATTATGTGTCTAGGAAAGTTCCCTACCCTAGTGACACATCAGGAGTCTCTGGAGGCTAAAGTCAATGAGACCAAGGCAACTGTGAAGTTCCAATTGAAGAAAGTACTTTGCATGGGAGTGGCGGTTGGAAACTGTGCTATGGAGGAGAAGCAAATCTTCCAAAATGTGCAAATGAGTGTCAATTTCCTTGTCTCATTGTTGAAAAAGAATTGGCAAAATGTGAGTTATTATTATCTCTCTTCTCTGTGGCTAAATGAGTTGGTTTTGATTGACTGTGGCAGGTTATTTGATTTTAATTTTTCCCCCGTGAATCTTTATTTTTAATCATCTAGATCGTCTACTTGTTGTGTTACTTCCCATTTGTATATGTCTACGTCAGTTTCAGCTAATAGTTCTGTTAGATTGTTTACTAAACACACCCCTTGTAATTTCTGGTTTTATGTTTGAACAAATTGATCAAGGCATTGGTTCCTGCATCGCATCCATGTGGATTAATTTTTTTTCTAGACTAATACAGATGGCATGACATAGGCTCCAGGAATGAAATGAATTCAATTTGGATCATGGAAACCGAAGAAACCGTTTGTACTTTGTGCTATATTCATACATTTGACTGGATTCATTTTACCGCATGCTTTTCTATCATTACTCGGTTGCATGCATTTTCTACCTGTGAAGTCTGTTGTGCTTTTCCGTTGAGAAAATGGTTGCCCCTCATAATAGTTGTTTTGACCAATGCTTGATAGCTATTTATTTGATAACCATTTAACTAGAAAACTATTCCTTGAGACCTTGTATAAGTAGCGTTTAACTAATTGGTGTTTATATTTTCTTAGATCATTCCGATATTACTGTTTTTGTGTGGCAAATTATACTGGTATTCTGATGGATTGTTTGCTGTAAATTAGGTGAAATGCCTGCACCTGAAGAGTACCATGGGACCACCACAACGCGTCTTCTAAGAGGAAATCTTTACGTGATAAGTTTTTTCAATTTGGATGACTGTCTCCCTCTTATTTTTGTACTGTTGTCTTATTTTCTAGAACGTTTAGAAATGTTATTGTATTGAACTAAACAAAGAGGTGTGACCTTCATTTCTACAGATGTCGATGAAAGTTTCTGGTTTTGCTTGATTATATGGTTTCTTCCCAAGTTCATGAAATAGTATTTGTTAAAGATCAGTCCAGAGTCCGCGGCTTATGGAAATTGAAGATTGAATACATAGTGCTATTTGATTAGCATTGTACTTTTAAAAGATAAAAAGAGTACTGAATGAATTTATATCATGTTAAAAATTATTTTTTAAATTTTATATAATTTCTTATTAAAAATTAAAATTGAACGGATATTACAGAAACTTAATTTAATATTTCTATTTATTAAGTTGATTTTCAGCTTCTTTGAGTACAACTAAAATTATTTATTGTTGTTTCCTCCATTTATTTAATTAGTCTCTCGTGGTGTGATCTCTTCGTCTTCAACTAATTTTTATGGTTAGTTTAATTATACAAATTAGACAATGAACCGATGGAATCAATTTTGTAAATAGAGTTATAGAATTAAAATTAAAAATATTTTATTTTATTCAGAAATTAAATTTAATTATATAAAAATTGAGTAATTATTTATAATCTTTAAAAAATCTTATAACTTTTATTTTGTACTCGAATCTCAAAATATTAAAAAATCAAATTAAATGTCTAAATATTTTTTTTATTTTAATCATAATAGGATATTGAATTTAATTATATAAAATTGAAGAACTATTCTACACTGATTTCTCATATTAGTGAGTACCCATATTTTACTATACCAATACAAGTTATATTCATAATTTTGTTTAAAACCTAGTGTTTATATTCAAAATTTCTTATAGTTACTTTCATCATTTAATATTGTTCTTATATTTCTTTTTCCATTTTAATATTTATATTTAATTTATTTTTCAAATTTTTATATTTGTTTATTAACTTTTATATGCTTTAATTATATAACTTAAATATGTAAATTTTAATTTAATTATAGTGGACAAATCGAATAAAACTATGGCGTATTGAAGGCCACCCTTATTTTAAATTTTATGTCCTAGGTTTAAAATTTCATAAAAATATTTAATTAATTTCTTATTTTAATTTATTCTTATTTTTATATCATTTAAAGTAATTTTAGTTTTTATTTATGTTTTATAATATAATTTTATTATTACATAAATAAAATTATTTGACTATTTAATATTTAATTTTATTATTACATAAATAAAATTAATGGTCATTGTTAACATAATTTAATTATTTAAATTATTATTAATATTAAATTCCTTAAAAGAATTTTACATAAGTTAAGCATTCTTAAAGATAAATATTATGATTAAAGACTAATTTTAGCTACATAAGTTTGATGAAATATTTTGCAATTCTAAAAATTATCTAAAACATTATTTTATATATTGACTGATATTAGTATCGTATCACATCACTACCAAAATTGCTACAAACTCAAAGTAAGGTATTAGCAACTTTGCAATGAATAACTTTTGAGTCTTATATGTTTTATGATTATGATGTGTGCTTTATCAAAACAAGTATTGAAGTTATTTTGAAATATGAAATTTAAGATAAAAGATACAAAGCTCCTCTATAATTTAAGAAATTTTAGAAAAAAAACTCATTAATCTTTAAATTTCTTTTAAAAAATTTGTGGCTTTCAATTTTCTTAATTTCTCTTAAGCTTTGGTTAAAAATAATAAACATATGAGACATGAATATCACATGTGGACTATTCGAATAATAGTTATATAATTATTCACCTCAATTTTCAAACTTGAACTAAACTAATTAAATTCAATTCAAACTAATAATTTATTATAATCATCTTAAATTGTTAATTTAAGTCAAATTTAATTAGTTTAAATCATATGTAAGAACTTAGTTAGATTATTATATCAATAATAATTTATTTATTTATTTATCAAAAAAACAAAAAAATAATATTTAATTAATCCTTGTATGATATTCATATTATGTATGTTTCTTTAAATTATAAGGAAAGGAGTTTTTTTTTTTTTGGAAAATCAAAAAGTATGAGTTATTTTCCTAAGACTTTTAAAGACCAGAAAATTTTGCAAGAGCCAAATTCAATACCTTTTACCCTAAATTTTAATAAAAACAAAGTTATTTGAAATATATATTTAACAAAACCAAATGAACATGAATCTCTAATGAGTTCAACAAAATCTAAAAATTGACAGAACACTAAAAGTATTTTAAAATATCAAAAAATTTGTTTTTTTTCTTTTAGCTGGTTCTAACAAAAATAAAAAAGTAAAATTTAAATTTGTCTCTTCTAATTATTACATGATAAAATAAAGACTTATTTTTAATATTAAGAAAGAGACAAATCTAAAAAAGAGAATTGGAGTCAAATAAGAATAATTTTTCACTTAAAAATTTAATGTCCTTAGATTTTAAATATTTTCATTTTTTGACTTATTTATTAACCATATTTATAACAAGTAATACACTTGTCAATTGAGGATTGAGTCCCTTGTCTTAATTCTTCCTAAAATAAAATTCATTTCCACTTTTAGCCCACCCAAAAACCTTCGAAATAAGCATTTTCTTCATAATTATGTATCCAGTCCCTAAAAAAGTTCTTTTTTTTAGTTACTGAGAACTCCTTCAAGATACATTTTCTTTACAAAAATCATCGGAGAAGAAGTTGCTTTTGTCTTTGTGTTATATACAATAACTTTTTTTTTTAACTTTTGAAAAATAATGCTTATTTGTATACTTAGTTCTTATTTCACACGACATAGAAAATAGAGCAAGAATGCTCTAAAACTTATGCATTATCTTTAAGTAACATATTCTTAATGTAGATAAATCCGGGCAAGATCTCATCTTGCATTTTATAAAAGAAAAATATTTTTTATAATTTCTCAATATCAAGTTCACTTTAATATATTATTTGATTAATAGATAAATATAATAGAACATGAAACATAAATCATACTTTATTTTAAAATTCTCTTTCTTTTTTATGAAACTCCCCTAAAATCAGTTTTTGAAACAATTTAATTATAATAACCATAATTATATAAGTGTTTGTCCTCTAATGATATCCACATGTGCTAGTTAAGAAAACTCTATGTTAGAATATAAACTTGTTTTGGATTTCATGTATTGGCTCAAGGAAATGAGCCACTTGTGTGAGTCCAAAAGATAAGGAATACAACCCAAATTATAAAAGAAGTCTAGAAACATTTTTATTTAGAAGTATCTCTTCTAATATCTAAACACCTTCATTAAATATCTCCCAATTATTTAGATAGTTTGTAACAATATCTAGATACTTTGTAAAAATATATGAAGTCTTAAAAACTCTTTAAAAATTAGCGGTGGATATTAGTTATGTTGAAGGTTTCTTATAACAATAACTTAAGTACTAGCTACAAGTGAGAGTTTCACCTTTATTAAGAATGTCTTTCCCATCTTTAAGTTATTATTAAGTTCTTACTAAGAATTTCAAAATCCCCTCTTAGTTTAGTAGAGTGTCTACTCTAAATCTTCTTTGTCATCTTTATTTGAAGCCTGCACCTTCCAACAAATTGGTATTAGATATCGAAGATCTTGTAAAAGAAGATGGTAAGCAACGTGGCCGTCTAAGTTTCAAAGTTCTCTAAAGGAGACTACGACAATTGGAGCATTAAAATGAAAGCTTTACTTAGAGCATATAATCTTTGGGAGATTGTAGAGAATAACTACATTGAGCTAAAAGATGAGACTATTTTGTCTCAACCTTAAAAGGATGTTTTGAAGTGTTCAAGAAAGAGAGGCAAGAAAGCTTTCTCTCTGTAGTTTTTGAGTTTATCTCAACCTCCAATATCTCTATAGAAGTGTGGGAGAAGCTTTAAGTATCATGCAAAGGAGACGAGAAAGTAAAAAAGGTAGGCCTCCAATCTTTGAGAAGTAATTTTGAAGCTTTACATATGAAAGAGAATGAAACTATAAGTGATTGAGTTATGTTTATAGTCTGTCAAATAAGAAACAATGGGGAAACCATCACTAACATAAAAGTGAAGAGAAAATTTTGCATTCCTTACTTCCAAAATTTAAGCATATTATAGTAACCATTAAAGAAATAAAAGATTTGGAATCTATGACCATTGAATAAATCAAAGACTTATTTGAAGCTTAAGAAGAACGGCAAAAGAGGAAGTAAGATCTCTTAAAGTATGTCTTTAAACCTAGCTCACTTTGAATGAGAAAGAAAGAAACTTTAGCACCCAAAGAGGCCAAAAAGTAAGAGATCATGGTAGAGGACATAGAAGCCAAAGGCGAGGAGACTTCAGACCGTCTAAAAAATCCATTTATAAGAGGATGTGGAAGAGGAAGCATGTTAAGAAATGATGGAGGCCAAATGTATAAGAAATCATAAGTTGAATATTTTCATTTTCATAAACTTACCAATTTGCTTCAAAAAGAAAAATACTCTTAAAAATGTTGAAGAGAAAGTCACTATATTAAGGAGTAGAAGCATTAAGACTCTACTTGCTTATTTTCTTAGAAAGGAAGGCATGAAAAAGAGCACTTAGTATTTGGATACTAACGTTAGCAACCATATGTATAAGAGTAAAGATATACTTTTAGAGCTTGATGAGTTTCTAAATGGTAACAATATATTTAGAGATGCATCTAAAATACCTATTAAAGGCCAAGGTAATATCTTAATCGTTTGAAGGATGGAAGGAATGAGTTTATTTCAAATGTATATTATGTTCCAAATATAAAAATTAATATACTAACTTTGGGTTCATTATTAGAGAAAGACTATGATATTTGCTTAAAGATCATAGTCTTTCAATAAGAAATCAAAGACATAATTTGACAAATAAGTTGCTAATAATAAGAAGTAGATTTTTTTAACTGACATCCAAAATGATTGGCAAAATATATTCAAGCTTACATCAAAGACCTTTCTTGACTTCGGTACCTAGGATTTAGGTATCTAAATTTTAGAGGAATAAAGTTGATGAGTGAGAAAGGAATAGTGAAATGATAGCCTTTGATCATTCATTCAGATCAATTATGTCAGGAATGTTTACTTAGAGAAAGTTTTCAAGAAAAAACTTTTGGGAGGAGGCTATTAAAAGAGATAAGGAGCTATTATAACTCATACACACTGATATGTGTGATCCAAATTCACCTTGTTCCTTTGGCAAGAATAAGTTCTTCCTTCACTTCTTTGATTATTTTTAAGAAAGACGTAGATATATTTCTTAAAGGAGAAATTATAGACATGTGGTGCTTTAAAAAGATTCAAGGCACTTATTTAGAAAGAAAGTGGACGAGAGATCAAGGCTTTGGGATTTAATAAAGGAGGAGAATTCATATTAAGAGACTTCAACAAATTTTGGAAGAGCATAGAATTTGTCATCTTCAAACGACTTCAAGATCTCCCCATTAAAATGGGGTAGTAGAGAGGAAGAATATAACCGTTCTTCAAATAACTTGAAACATGTTGAAAGTAAAAAGATGCATAAGAAGTTTTGGGTTGAAGCTCTGAAATATGCGGTCTACTTATCTAACCACCTAATAAGTAATGTATAAGGACTAACATCATAAAAGACATGGAGTGGACATAAACCCAAGATTGCACACTTAAAGATATTTAGGATTATAACCTATATCAACATACCAAATTAAATAAGATAAAAATTTGATAATAAGAGTAAGAATTTCGTATTCATTTGTTATGATTAAAGCTTAAAGCTCAAAAGGCTACAAGCTTTATAAGCCAAACAATGACAAAGTGGTCATTAGTAGAGATGTAAAGTTGATGAAGGTACATGGCAATACGGTGCCCAAGAAGACAATTATGACTTCCTTCCTCTCATGGTTGAAGATAAGGAAGAAAAGTAGGCAAGTGAAGAAGCATAAGAGCCTACTACACCTCCTGCATCACTAAAGGCATCATCTTATATTGGCTCTCCACCATCATTCTTAAAGGCAAGATAGGAAAGAAAGGAAAGATTTTTATAAGACATGATTGCTCTAAAAGATCATCAAAAAATTTTGACTTTATTTTGTCTCTTTGTCAGTTATTGATAAATAAGTTTTCAAGAAGCGACCCAAAATAATTAATGGAGAAATGCTATGGATAAGGAGATTAATGCCATCGTAAAAAATGACCCATGAGAGCTTACCATACTTCTAAAAGGGCAAAAGGAAATTAGAGTAAAGTCGATTTACAATGCAAAAAAGAGTGTTAAAAGAGCAGTAGGAAGATACAAGGAAAAACTAGTAGTAAAAAGCTATAAGCAAAAGGTTGAAATTGATTACGAAGTGGTATTTGTAGCTATTAAAACTATTAGATTAACTATTTCTTTGGTAGCCCAAAATAAATGGAAGATTCATCAAATGGATGTAAATTTGACTTTTTTTTAAATGACTTTTTTAAAGATGAAGTCTATGCAGAGCAACCTTTGCATTATATGTTAAAAGGGTACAAAGACAAAGTGATAAAGTTGAAGAAAACCTTATATAGCTTAAAGCAAGCATTAAAGACATGGTATAGTAGAATTAATAAATACTTCCAAGACACCAACTTTACAAAGTGCTCATGTAAACATGCCCTCTATGTGAAGAAGAATAAGCATGGAGATATCTTAATTGTTTTCTTATACATAGATGATTTGATCTTCATAAGTAATAATCTAATATTGACTAAAGAATTCAAAGATGTAATGGCAAACGAGTTTGAGATAACTAAATTTAGCCTTACGTTTTACTAATTTGGCATTGAAGCAAAGTAAAAGGAGGAAGACATATTCATTTCATATGAAGGCTATGCAAGGGATGTGCTCAAGAAGTTCAAGACAAATGAATGCAATTTTATTAGGACACCTATTGAATATGCAATCAAATTGTCTAAGCATGAAGAAGGAGAAAATGTGGATTTTACACTACTTAAGAGTTTTATTGGGAGGTTAAGCTTCTTGACATGTATAAGGCTTGACATCTTTTATGAAGTTAGATTTATTAACTGCTATATGGAATCATCTATAACCACACATTTGAAAGCGACTAAAAGGATCCTTCGCAATGTTAAAGGTATAATTGATTATAACTTATTCCACTCACTATGTAATGAGTTCAAACTTGTTGGTTATTATGATAGTCATTGGAATAAGATGATAATAGATTAAGCACCACTAGTTATTTATTTTACACAGTAAATATTGCCCACAAACTTCAAATTTTTATTGATCACAAGTCCACGTTAGCTTAGCAAAAACTCCAATCTTTCATAATATGAGCAAGTATATAGAAACAAGGTACCATTTCATAAGGGAATGCATAGAGGGAAAAAATATAGATGAAATACATGAAGACTCAATACCAAGTAGCCGATATCTTCACAAAACCTTTGAAAAAGGATATCTTTATTAAGTATGGAAGTTATCTTAAAGTTACCAAACCAAATTTAAGGGGGTGTTGGAATTAAACTTGTTTTGGATTTCATGTATTAGGTCTAGAAAATGGAGCACTTGTGTTGGTCTAAAGAATAAAAAGTACAACTCAAATTCTAGAAGATATCTAGAGACATCTTTATCTAGAAGTACCTCTTCCAATATCTAAATGCCTTGAAAAAAATCTCCTAATTATCTAGATAATTCATAGATAATTAATTATCTAGATAATTCATAGATAATTAATTTTGTACAAATATCTTAAAAGACTAGTGGTGGATATTAGTTATGTAGAAGGTTCTTTTAGTAGTCTAAATAGGATTCTCCCCTTTTTGTAACAATAAATTAATATAAGTTTAGTTGAGTACTAGCTATAAGTGAAAGTTTCTCTTTTATTAAAAATGTCTTTCTCATCTTGTTTCTAGGGTTCTTACTAAATATTTGAAAACCCTCTCCTAATTTTAATAAAGTGTCTACTTTAAATTTTCTTTGCCATCTTCACTAAAAATCTATCTTCTTGTAACGCTCTACAAGTAGTATAGAGAGGTGTAAGTAAAAATTGTTACTTTTTTTAGAACATATGCCTGTTTGTAACAAAATTTCATTTTTGGTGATTTAATTAAATTATTTTAGTTAAATTTCAATTAATATTAAGTACATACCGATCAGGTCAAAGTAAGATCTAATATCTAATACTGGTCTTTATTTATTAAATATCTTATATTTGACCTTAAAGTTTTTTAAACTTTACAATCAAGTCAAACTTGATTAAATTATATTTTTTATTTAATCATTCTTTGTATGTGACTTATTAAGTTTTTAAATATGTTAACAATATATCAATTATAACTCTAATTCGTGTTTAGGATTAGATAAATTAAACTTATTTCATTCATATCTAATTCCTAATTAAATAATTTATATCTATAAATTATGATTGACATTTAGCAACATATCATTACTACCTAAATATTAAGAATGTTAACAGAAATTTGGCTAACCACTTTATGTGTATTTTTTCATATAATTCATTCTTTTTATTAAACAATATTCCTATTAGATATAGAGTATCAAATTAATTTTCATCGTATTTTAATAATATTTGAAAATTATTTTTAAAGTGTCATTTTATTTTATTCAAGTATTTTACAAATCAATACTAATCTAGAACATTAGAATTTTCTTTCTAATTATTTTAAGGTGAGAAATACTATATTGATCACTCAGTTACTTTTATATAATTAATGTCATATCTAATGACTACTAAGTGAATTATCTTTGACTAGGATAAATTATAAATTATATCAAAATATAACAATTCTTATATTTGATACTTTAGAGATCTTAAGTCAAAAGATTACTTATACATCATCAATTTGAAAATTTCTATAAAGATATAAATAATGTTCTTCATGGAATTCTCATATTAGACCAATTCAATAAACTTGTTTTCTAATAATCACTCACACGGTTGTTTAATTTTTTTTGTTTATTTTTGTCTATAAAATCGACTTTTTATGTAATAAGAAATAAACACAAAATGTGTTAGTCTTTCCGCTCTAACAATGTCCTGTCTTAACACAACAATTACTAGAAATAATTTAAGAATGATACTTAAATGCAGTGACGGTGTCAGGAATTTAAGATAGGAGGGTCCAAATAAAATATAGATTTCACAAAAATTTTCATATAAAAAATAAATAAAAAAATAAAGTTTTATTAAGAATATAAAATAGTTAAAATTACAATGATCCTCGCCTACTTTTCATAGATTGAA
>JAOQMQ010000008.1:7440102-7457471 GCA_027563845.1 Erythroxylum subrotundum
AGATATTTTTATTAATAAATATTTTATAAAAGATTAGAATAAATTTAAATCAAAATTTTATTTTTAAGTTTTATTTAATGTATAATTATTATTAGTAATAAAATTTTGTATTTTATTTTAAAAATAAAAATTAAAAAATCACAATAAAAATTGAACTAAATAACTAATTAAAAAACATTGAAAAAAGAAAGAGAGGGGTTGGTAGTAGGGAGGTAAAATTTTTTGAAAATGTTGTTAATAGGTCTATATTTTTCAAAATTTTCGGTATCGGCTAGTATATGACTGGTATTATAAATACCTATCGGTACCAAACAAAACAGGTATGTACCAACCGGTATTCATACCTACTACATAAAACCTTTATCTCGTTCCATTTTTCGGCCAATACGATGGCAGGAGTTAAACTACATTACATTAGCAACACGCATTTTTATGCCAATGTATCATATTATTTATATAACATTTATCTAGAGAAATTGATTAGGTGTGTGACATTTAGCATCAACTATTTAAATAATGTGATATAATTTAGTAAGAATCATATCTATTTTGCTTTTAAAAAATGAGATTTTAATTTTATTCTTGTACTTAAAGATCATTATATCACATTATGAATTATAATATTGACAAATTAAAATGGAGGTTGGATAATATCAATTGGAATAAATATATATGATGAAGGTGGGATCAGAGTACAAGGACAAAATCCTTCTTCAGTGACTCAAAAACTGAAAACTACATACATTGTCCATAATACAAAATTACAACAATCAGAATCAGATCCTCCAATATACACATTTTCAGAATCAGCTGGTGTTTTCCCAATATTAGATGCAATTTGGTCTCTTAAAGTCAAAGGCCAACCCATTTTACCCATCTGAAAATTCGTCCGACTCTGAAAGGCAACTCGTAGTCCTTAGTAACAGCAGGCTCACTCCTTGCTGCCTCACGTTCTGACCACTCGTATGCCCCACGTTCTTGCCTGCTACCAGGTACAGTGTTGTCCAGGATAACAGCCACAAGAAATGCGATCACCATGTTCAATGATAGTAATGTGTTGAGAACGTAGTTCAACTGTTAAAACACAATAACCACGTTTAGTAACCAAAAGTAATCTTCCATGCATGAAGGAGAGCAGGCACACAAGAAGATATAGGAATTTATATTTAAAGAAGCTTCTCAGTTACATTAATCTTAGAACTAGCCAAGAAACATGCTGAAACAATATAAGAACAAAAAGCATACCCCTCCGTATTTGCTGCGAATTGGTCCATGAGAAGCAACAATGTAAGGCTGAAAGTAACTTGGAACAGACAAGTTGCTATTTGGAGAGATGCCATATTGTTGAAAGTACGCCGGTATTGAAAGGGAAAAGAACAATGACAAGCCAACTATAATGATATTTCTAGAGCTTCCAGCCTCACTGTACCGCAGGTTTGACAACCCTAATGCTGTTAGCATTGCCCACATGAAACAGAGGAGTGCAGCTACCATGACTTCAGGAATTGAAGCTATACAACCTCCAACTTTGCCTGTATGTATATCCAAAAATGATCATGCAAAAACTATTACAAAATAGCACAAGGTAGAAAATAAAGATGATGTCTACCAAACAGTGTTCGCTTCTATCATTAGATATAGTATCCTCAAAGCAAATTGCTCCAGAAGAATTCAAACAGGAACTCTTGGAGGACTTTGTGTAATCAACAGGATCAGGAGCAAGCAAACTGTTCACACCATGGTACCAACTATCCGATCAAGGCACACCATGACAGAAGCCCGCCCCACAAACCCATAAAGAATGAATTCAGAAATGAGAGAGAAGAGATAACAGAGAAATACAAGTCAAACAACAGAGAGAGAAAAAGAAACCAGAAAATTTTGACCCAAACAAGAGTTGCAACAATTTGTTCAAAGATCAGGATCTAAGCTGCAAAGTTCCGATTAAAATTACAACCAGAGTATCTGGGAAGTAGTGCTTACTTTAGTTGCATTTGATAAGTGGAGTTAGTGGACAAAGCTTGTACATGTAAGTCTAATGTCCTTGGCTCTGTTAATCCACAAACCTTATAAAGAAAAAGCTAGATATAGTCATCTTACACACCACATTAAGACACAAATTCACTCCTTCCCAAATAAAACAGAGGCCATATCAGCATTTAATCCCATTACCACAAAAAAAAAAGGAAAGGACCCAAGTCAGTGTCAGATGCACTGACTAATGAATAAATATGTACACTCCTGTTGCATTTCTTTTTTGCTTAACTTCTTAATAAACAATAAGAAATGATAACAAATCGCATGAGCACAAGCCACACACATGATCAGGTGGAAGACATCAAACTTAGCCATCAATATGGAAGTTCCAACATCATAAAGATGAACAGATTATGTCAATTCAGTTAATAAACCTACTCAATAGAAACACTTAATTAGTCAAAATCAAGTGATCTCAAGCCAAGTATGTTACCTATGAATCAAGGGCTACTTGTGCTTTCATCAAACTGCAACTATCAATAATATTTTCCATTTATGATCATTAGAAGTCCATTCTATTGTTAGTTGTTGACCTCTGCGTTCAATTAATCTGAAAATGATTGTTTTAACAGCATTTGCAGGCATGAAAGATTGAAGGTGGTAATCACTGGTAGCAACAATTCAGCACAAGGGGCTTTTCTTCCTGACAGAAACAATGGGTACAATATCCTCCGGCTACTAGAACTGCTGAAGGAGTATAATTCACGTAAGAAACTCAAAAGCTGCTCAATCAAAATTGATTTTTTCAAAGCTTTTGATACAAGTAGCTGGAAGTTTATCAGAATATGTCTTGAAGCATTACAACTGCCCCGTAGATATGTGAATTGGATAATGACTTGCATTCAAACTCCTACTCTAAGTATGCCAGTGAATGGTTTTCCAACTCAACCTTTCAAGAGTCCAAAGGAAATCAGACAGGGAGACCCCTTATCTCCTTACTTATTCACCCTTGTTATGGAAGGATTGTCTAGGCTATTAACAAGCTAATCTCTTGTAACGGAAGATTCCAATACCACTACAAATGCAGTGCAATTGACCTCACCCATCTTACGGATGCTGATGATCTGATAGTATTATGTGGAGCTGACACTCAGTCCATAAGCATTATGATACAAGTGTTGGAAATATTTGCAGAATGGTCGGGATTAAAGCATAATATTGAAAAGAGCAGCCTATATCTATCAGATGATGTGAGGAATCTGGTTCAATTAAGTAGAATTGCTGGGCTTAATGTGAATTCAACTCCTTTCTGCTACCTTGGGGGTCCTATCACTTATTCCAAACCTAAGTTCAATGATTGTTTGCCTCTCATTGAAAGGATAAAATCAAGAGTTAATGCTTGGCAAAACAGGTTTCTCTCATATGCTGCCAGAATCATCCTTATTACGTCAGTTCCGAGCAGCTTGCATCTACACTGGACAATACACATAGCATTGCCAAGGAAGGTTACTAAAGAGATTAAAAGAATAATGAAAGCTTTCTTATGGACAGGCGGAACTGAAAACGCTAAAAATGCAAAGATCAAATGGAGTGAGGTTACTATTCTAAAGAAACATGGAAAGCTTGGGATCATTTCCATTACCACTATGCAAAAAGTTATGATATGTAAAAGGCTTTGGAGACTCTATACAGATCATAAAGCACTTTGGATCAAATGGATTCACGAGTATCACCTTAAAAGCGTGAACTTCTGGCAGGCATCTTTCACAAGAGATGTCTCTTGGATCTTTAGACAAATGATGAAGTTTAGAGACACTGTTTATCCGTGGAACAAGCATTAGATTGGTAATGGAGAAAAAAACATGAATTTGGATTGACAATTGGCTGGATTCGAGTCCTACAATTCACAACCCTAATATTCTGCACTTGAGAAATAGAATCCCACTGAACCTTAAAGTCTCATCTCTGATATGGAATGGTGAATGGAGGGGAAACTTTAGAGGCTTTAATTCTCTAATGGAATACTTTCCTCAATTGAGTGGTGTAGAGAATGACGATGAAATCACTTGGACTCTCAGTTCGAATGGAAAATTCACAAATAAGTCTTGCCACCAGTTATTCGTAAACAAATCATCTGAGGTTCCTTGTTCAATCTTCTATGGAGGAACCCCTTGAATCCTAAAGCCTCTCTAATCACTTGGCTAGCGATTCAAAACAGGCTTAAGACTAAAAGCCAATGGCATGGCAATGTAGACTCTAGTTGTGTATCACGCAAAATGGCAATGGAGGATAGAGATCATCTCTTTTTTCTTTGCAGATTCTCTAAAGCAATCTGGAGCAAGATACCACATTTGATTGTAGGAGAAAACCACATGTATGACTGGGATCAAACATTGAGTTGGGTTATTAGACACTCCAAGCAAGGTATGCCTAACGAAATACTTCTCAAGACTGCTTTCACGATTACTGTCTACACACTTTGGAAGGAAAGGAATAGCAGAATGTTTACAAACACAGAAGAAGGGAAGTAACAACTAGTAGATAAGATTGTCAACTGGAATAGATCAGCTATTTTTGCAAAGAATACGCAAGACACTCTCCCATAGGACATGAAACGCAGATGGAAGCTTTAATCAGTTTAGAATGTTGATATAGTTCTGCCTATTGTAATGTTTTATATATTTTGACATTACAATCAAACTGTAATTAAATTAAGGCTTATACACTAGAACTCACTGGAACGCTGTATTAGCTTTGCCTATAGTTAATGCAATTTATTCATTTTTCAAAAAAACAATACCATTTCCTACTTACGAAAAACCATAGAAAACTACAGCTTATTATCCTTCATATCAGGGACAGATCTAGAGTTTGATTATAGTGGCCTAAACTACGAGATTGACAAAATAATTACATGAATATGAAAAAGTTCCAAGTACCTTCCTACTCTTTCATGAAACAAAAACAAAATTTGACAAATAATATGGTAGTGAAATCAAAATATTTCCATTCCTTAGTGAGGGCAAAATAAATGTCAAATAAAGTAGCATTAAAAAAAAATTAGATTTTTTTATTCATCCATGTTCGTAGTATCAATTCTTTAACTAGTAACACTATATCCCAATTTTTATTTTCATATTCAAGCATTCCTTGAATTTCAATTAATTTGCATTTTTAAAATAGGAGATTCCTATACATATGCCACAAAGAACAGGCAGCCATCAACCAACTCTTCCTTGGCTCTCTCAGAAACATCTAGAAAGAACCCTACATGTTATCCAATTTATCCATGTACCTCAATAGTTCTCATTGTAGCAGGCAAGGAACAAATAAATGTCCGTTATGCATTTTGCATTATCAAAAATGAGATTTTTGGTTCAATTATTACCAATAGCAGTTCATTAACACTTACCTATAAGTGATAGAAGAATCAAAATACAGGCACCAACTTCAATTGCTCTGCGGCTTCCAATTTTTGTCACCGCAATAGTGTGCACATTCTCAGTTAGAGTTGTGGAGCCAGTTCCAGTCCCCCAGAGGCCAGCCAAGATACTCGAAAGGCCTTCAAGACCAATACCTCGACTGAGAACACCTGGAGTTGGAGGCCTTGATGCCACCAACAATGATGTCGCATGATATGAGCCAACCTGCCACCAAATTAAAAGCAAATAATGAAAACATTCTAGACATCTTGCTAGAAGTTCTATGGAACAAAACTGAAAAATAAATGACAGGAGGCTGATTCTAATAGTACTAACTTATTTTTTTTATCTCAAAATTATAGTGAAAAGCCAGATACCAATTTATTTATTCTTCAACAAGTAGAACTTAGATTCACAAACTTTCCAGTAGTGAAGGTGTAAACTTGTAGCACTCTACTTATAAATAGTAAGTACTTGTAACAAAATCGTTGATACTATTGAAAATGAATGGTAACAGAGGAAGCTCGAGAACACCAATGCGGATGGAATCTCTGGTGAACAGCATTTCATCCACAGACAAGTATTTCTCAGATCACATTTTGAAGTGAAATGCGTATCCTACCATAATGTCACAGAGGACCCTGTTGTTATTATATGAACAGTCCAAATTCAACACAATTAAAAATAAAAATCGCATTTTTCTTCCAGTTCTATCAGTGGGACTTCAAACCACTTCAAATCCTTAACGTCATTACTCCAACTTGTACTCTATTAAAAATCAGAAACTTAGCCAAGATAAGATGAAAGTGTAAATGACCGTTGGTCTTCCACACAAGCCTAAACTCATATTTGTCAATCACAAAAATTAATAGAGACAATGGATGACTAAATGGTAAGAAAGATCTTAATAGTTATAAGTTGGAAACTACCCAAATCCTTAATGTCATTATTCCAGTTTGTAGTCTACTAAAAATTAGAAACTCAACTAAGGTAAGATGAAAGTGTGGATAACCATTGCTCTTCCACACAAGCCTAAGACTCCTATTGTCAAATCTTGGAAATTAATAGAGACAATGAATAACTAAACGATAAGAAAGAACTCAATAGATATAAGTTGGAAACTAACCGAATCCACAGATGAGATGATGGACGCAACACACATCACAAGAGCCATTTTCCAGTTGAAGATAGGAGTACCCCATTGCAGTGGGTAAGGAAACCTAAACCATGGGGATGATCTCAAGGCATGAGAAGTATCAACTCGACAATGCTTCATCCTGGAGACATGTTTTCTGCAGTGTCCAGATATAATATCTGATGCAGGAATGTTTACATCACAACCTTTGTAACTGTAGGCTCCTGCTTCAGTTAGGAGGAAGGCAGCTGCCCATGTGATCCCCAGACCCAATGGAACCTGATAATGATATATAAATAGCCATATGAGCTCAGAGAGTGGCAGGCAAAAACATTATTATGAATCAACAAACTGGACCTAAGACAAGATAAAGGAAGTTTCAGTATCACACCTAAGAAGACCTCCTATATTTCTGCTCATTAGTCTCATTTCCCATGGCAAAAGGAAAAAAGTAAACATGGTCATGCAAAATTGATCCCTAGATCAGAGGAGTTATTATTTAATATTATGTTGTATTGAAACAATGGGAAAGCATTAGATAAGGACACCAACTTTTGGTGGGACAATTGGCATCAATTTTGAGTGTTTATAATAATTAATCATTCATCTAAGACAACACTGATGTAAATAGCATCAAAAGCTGAATATTAAGGCCTAGTCGGCCAATTTTGACCTATTCTGCTTCTTTGTACATCGTCAGGTTTGTCTATCTCCTCGTGAGAGAGAGAAAGGAGAATTGGGCAAGGGATGGAGGGGTTGCTACTTGCTAGGATGTAAAGAACTTTAAGTCATTCAGAAAATCCAAATAGTTTCTATGTTGAAGTACTCAAACTTCTAATTCTCACTATAAGAATCAAGAAAGTAATAGGCAGGACAATGTACAAGTATTCATATAGGCATGGCCATGGCAGAATAGGCAAAATGAAAACTTGAATTTACCGCATAAATAAGGAATACCCGATGACCAAGAACATACACCTTACGAAGGTACTGCAAGAATATCAAGACAATATAAGAATTTTTATTTGTAATATAAGATATAAGAAACATGGGCAATGGATATAAAACATCAAAACAAACGAAAATGTATATATTTAATTGAAGATCATTTCTAAAAGGAAAAGGAAATTGAATTTAGCTGTCATCCAACTTACAAGAGAAAAGATAATAACTAAAAGTATTTGACCCGCACCAATCTCAATGCAGTTACCAACAAGTGGGAAACCATAACTATAAAAAGAAAGGCCAACAGCAGCAATAGTTGGTGCAACAACCACAGGATTGATTAACCTGGAAAAGAAAGAAAGGTAAACATGAAAATGAGTTTTTAGTCATGAGCTGCCAAAAACTCTTACTGGACAAAAAGGTCATTACTGTATTAACAACAGCAGCCAATCACATTGAGACGGAAAAAAATCCCAAATTTTCAACAGCTTGACAAGGGTCAACTCAAGACAAAGACAAAGAAGACAGATTGAACCATAAGAGAAGGGATTTCAATCATCATATCTCAAAATTAATTAATTGCAAGCTCATTTGGTTGAGCCATCAAATTGTAATTTATTGCAAGATAGCACAATCAGTAGCTTCAACAACGACAAACGATTGTAAGGATAGAAACCATATAAACAGATAATAGCAATAAGCACTCTCCAAAGTACTTTGGTTAAGGACTAAAGCAAATTAACTTTAAAACCATATCGTGTAAAACCCAAGTAATTTGCACATCAAGCTAATAAGAGTTAGCCATCCATGTTCTTAGTATTAACAGGAGACATGAAAACCATCCCCTTACAGATAAATAGTATTTTTCTGTCCTATGCTCATTCATACTATTCTGAAACACAACTAACCTTCTTTTTATTTTTTAAAATTAACATACTAATAGCTATTAATCAATCCTTAACTAACTTAATTCTACAATAAATAGATACAAACAGCTGTATACTTTTTCTTTGATTGCATCCCCCTAACAATGAAATGGCACAACTAAAAGGGTGCACATGCAATATAAAGAAGCATCTCATGGACAATGTAAGGATACACTCATATTTAAACCTCCTGTAACAATATTCCTTTGGAATCAAGTGGACAGAACTATAGCTATTGAGTAGGTGATCATGCCCTGAGTTCTGTCAATCATTCTTAAGCCTCGCATGTATTATCGCAATAAAATCATTTGGGAATATATTCAAACAAGGATATTAAAGAAGAAATACTATTAATCAACTATGCATCAAAAATTGCAACAATCAAGAAAATTCTAGTAGAGGAACTGAAATGTAATATGTTTAGTTTCAACTGTATACAATCCAAACTCAAATGTTGCAAACTTCATGAAATGACAGTTTATAACACAAACTCTGAGAGAAGAAGCTGAAAGAGTACCTTACAAATACTGACATCAATCCGCTGTATCCAAGTAATGCTTGAAAAGTAGAAGCTATGATTATAGCCCCTTGTAGCTCCTTCATGATATGCTTGAATTTCTGCTATTGGGAATGATTTCTTACAGGATTTTCCAACAATTATAATTATGTTGAAAAATAAATTCTCATAATTCAAAATTATACTTAGTGTGTTGAACTTGCTTAACAAGTTTCATGTATTTGTAAACTTAAAACCAATAATCAGTCTATAATATTCAAAGACAACCAAATTCCGTTTTCGTATTATTATTAAATGGCATTACCAAACTTGATGCTCTAGAAGAAGTTCAAATAACCACTCCCAAAATGATATATCCTAGAAGTTTTTAGAGGTCTCAACAGTCAATCAAGACAGTTCAACCATTTTGCTCTAAAACGGCTGGTTTCACGCTCGTAGGATAATTACTGTAAAGAGCAACCAGTCGATCATGTTAAGCACCAGTACTAGCAGTTCACTTCTCATGTATCATACGAGAATGCCAAATAACAAGTCAAAGGAATACTGAGTTGCCTCATGTTTTCAAAGTCTTCTCATTTATAGACATACGATAAATTATCATGGGATGCAATGTTATGGTGGCTTTAATCCATTTGTATATCTTTATCTTTTCCAACCTTTCCTCAAAAGATTACTTTCAGTCTTTCTTGATTTAGTCAAGTAATCTTAAACCTTCACATAAAATAGTGAATTATCAATTCAAATCTGAAAAGCATGTTAGTACCATCCATCCAGTCCATCTTTCTTGTTTTCACTCTTTTTATGATTACGCTCCAAACTTGGAAGATGGAAAGCATGTGAAAAAGATTTAACATTACTAATTTTGAGATTGCCTTGTGCAGACAATTCAAGTAATTTAAACCATGAAATATCAAACTACAAGAACTTGGGCCTTAAAAATACTATCTGCACCCTTCCGCAATTCAAGCTATCCAATGTTCGAATAAGTCAAATAGAGTAACTTATTTAACCACAAAAAAATAATTAATTTAGGGTATAGTAACTAAGAGGAATAAGATGCAAGTTTAACTTCTAATTCATATGCAGCGTGCCAAACAGGAAAGGACAACTAATTGCCCATTCAATTAACCAAAATCTGAGAAAAAAGAACTTACATTTCCATTTAGTCCTAGAAACTCCGGGGAGTTGATTATTGCCAATGCTGGTGCAAGGTAAACAAATGAAGGGCCTTGTATCAAAGGCAACCTGGATCCAAATGATGTATGCAAAAGAGTGGTCACTCCTGAAACAAATAGGACGGTCGAGACAGCCATTGCGGTATCCTCCTACACCAACTAAATCAAATCAGATCAAACTATGGTGCACCATCTCCAAGCAAGCAAGAATTATAGTAAATAAAACATGTAACATAAATCATGATAATTCGCCAAGTACTCACATAAGAGCCACCCATTGCTGGAACTATAACCAGTGGAATGAGAATCAACGAACCTAATATTGAAAGGTAATGTTGAAATCCATACAGCCCTATGGGTACTGTGACATTACACAAACAAACATAAGCACACTTAAATTATCAATTACACAGACAAAAACGAGGAATAACACCTTATGTACACCAGACTAACTGGTCATAACAATAGGTAATGAAAGCTTAATTTAAACAGCCAATTCAAACAAATAATAGAATCCCAATTATACTCGAAAGCCCTGAAACATCAAACAATTTGAAATTGCTTCAAAAGCCAATTTAATACCGCATCTAAATATCATTTTTCATCCACTGATATCCATTAACCACCAATAAACAAATTTAAGACTACCATAGAATTAAACCAACAGTTTTACAATCCTTCGCACACACCCAAGAGAGAATCAATTGCATACCTCACAATAAACAATAAAAAAAAGTCAAATTCCGAGTCCATCCATAACATAATCCCAATCTTAACTCTATAAACACAATAAATAACTGCAAAAGGACACGTTTTTACCACAGGTACAAACAACATCAAAAGCCAAGGACCAGCTTAAACAACCAGTAATAGAGTTTCTTTCTTTATCTTTCAAGCTCTTTTCTTTTAATATTCCAAGTAACCAAAACGTAACCCAAAGACAAAAAAAAGAAAGAAGAAGAAGAAGACTCACCAAGACCAGGTGAGTCTCTGAGTTCATACTTCATATGAGAAGGTCTGCCCACAAACCCATCATCCTCCACAATTTGTGGCAACATATCAACTACTTCGGCATTTCCCGTAACACCTCTTCTTGGAGCATCCGTTGCACTTGTAGGACCCTGCCCGTTTGCTCCACGACCAGATTCCTTCTTCGGAGCGCCTCCACCATCAGACTCCCTCCTCTTCTTCACACTCTGCTCTTTGTTCCCCGTAGCTTCGGTCCCATTCGTCGCCGCCGGTGGTGGAGGTGGCGTAGCTGGCACCTTACCAGCCTCGAGGTCCGGCTGGGCATCGGGCTGCTGCTCTCTAGGCTTCGGTGGCAGAGCAATCTGACCGGAGTTACTGGCATTGGTCTCGCCGGAGAATTTGGGCCGGAACCCAGTTCTCTTAGCCCAGGAAGACGGCGGCATTAGGGCGGATTCCGGCGGAGGTAGCCATGTACCTGGCTTGCGTCGGGTTTTCGGGTCGGAGTTGGACATCGAGTTCACTCCTCTCCTAAAAATGCATTAACAACACAGCGAATGCAGTTGAGATCTGCGAAATGGGATCAGGGTTTTGGATGTATTTGAAGGGTTTTGTAGACTAGCAGGTCAAGGAAAAGGTGGAGTCTTTAGAGGGAGAAAGATACAATCTTGAAGTTTTAAACTGAGAAACAGAGACACAGTGTCGTTGTCTTTAGGAGTAGGACTTTAGAGCTGAGTGTGAAGTGATGGAATAGCTAAGCCAACGTCTTTTCTTAAAAAAAAAAAAACATATTTTGATATTATGTGAAATTTAATTGTGGTCATTAAGGGGACTATTATTATTAAATAAAGTTAGTTACTTGTTTGGAGAGGCAATAGGCATTCTTGATGAATATGATTAGTGCATGCTTAGCTGGTAATGATAATTTCCATATCCTTTATTAGCCTTTAGTTACCATTAAAATCAATGGTGTAATTAAGTGATTGCTAAAAGACACAATCAAATCTTCATTTTAATGAAATGGTTGTGTAGGTCAACTTAAATTCTAACAAACAAATAAATTGTACTCCATAAATCTAGGGTTAATTAGGAGAGAGAGGTAGCCTGGTTTTGGCTGTTACGATTAATTGCGAGGGATGGAAGAAAAGAAAGGCATAACTTTGGGTATATCGTATGTGGTGGGTCTTGCGGGAAGTCACAAGAAGAGAACATGGTTTTCTGGTGACAAAAGTTAATCATAGAAATTGACGTTTTGAGTTGATAGCTCAACAGTCTGTCCAGTGTCCAGGATTGGAAACCAAACCACGTCATAACAACGTGGCATTCAACCCAATCAAACCCAGGTTGTCCAGAACTGAGGCTGATGAGCCGAGCTACACGTTAGCCTGGATTCGGCCCAGACAGCCCCAGCCCAGTAGTATTAATAAGTGTAATGGCGAGGGATTGATGTAATAAAAGCTGCACGAGAAAAAGTGTTACGTTGCGTTAGCTATTTCTGGATCCATTGTCTAAAGTCTAAACAGAACAAACAGAATGATTGAAGTAAAAATAAGTTACAGCTGGATCCTGTAGTACAAGCTGCTTCATAATCATTATGGCAAAGCAACGTTTTTATTTTATTTTAAGTGTAATTCAAGAAAAGAACTGACATCCCGACTAGCCAGGACCAGCCGTTTGGGGGTGTTTTGAAAGTGAAAGCCTGGATACTGTGGACGACACCATATCTAGTGTGATCAAGCTCAGCTCAACCTCAGATATAGCTTTTTAGCTGAGCTATAGATAGTGAAAGAAAGCCCAGTTTTGATTTTTATTGGGTAAACGTAAACTGTAAAAAGTAAAACAGCAAAGAAGATGTGATTAGTTTGGCAGTGCTACGTGCCACTCGCACTTTGAAGATTGCAGAACGCAAAAGAAACAAACAACGGTAACCATTAACCACCACCACCGAAAGTAACGAACCAACCAACCGCTAAATGTCCGCTGTCGTCGTTGCCGCCACTCTCCCTCCGTACAACCAACGATCCATCCTCCTCCTCCGTCGCCGGAACTCTACCCGATCCTCTCTGAGCCTTCAGGAGACCCAGAAGCCACCGTCCGGGGAGAGAGAGCTGAGCTCGGAGCTATCTGCTCCTGCTCCGTTTCCCTCCCTCCAGGCGGCGAAGAGAGTGGTTTTGGTCCGGCACGGTCAGAGCACGTGGAACAAAGAGGGAAGGATCCAAGGCAGCTCCGACTTCTCTGTTCTTACTAAGAAAGGCGAGTCTCAGGCCGAGACCTCTCGCTATATGCTTATTGATGAGTCCTTCGACGTCTGCTTCAGTAGGTCAGTTCGTTCTCACTAGCTTAGGTTGGGACTATTTAGTTTACAGTGTTTACTGGCCTTCTCATTCATTTTGAATTTCCTTTGGTTTTAGTCCTCTAATTCGATCCAGAAGAACGGCCGAGATCATTTGGGGTTCTCGCGGGGAGGAGATTCTTACCGATAGGGATTTAAGAGAAATTGACCTTTATTCATTTCAAGTAATTTCTTTTCTTTTCTTTATATATAAATAGATTTAAGTCAAGGGATGATGTTATTTTGACTGCTGAATTGGTGGGCTTCAGGGTCTTTTGAAACATGAGGGAAAGGCCAAATTTGGTGCAACTTATCGTCAGTGGCAAGTAGATGCTCCCAATTTTAACATTGACGGTCATTATCCGGTGAGGGAGTTGTGGGCACGAGCTAGAAACTGCTGGAACAAAATCTTGGCCCATGAAAGCAGGTCTATTCTTGTGGTAGCACACAATGCTGTTAATCAGGCTCTTGTTGCAACAGCCATTGGTACGATTTTCTTTCTTTGTTTTGGTTTAGAGTTCACATTGTTCTATTTGTATTTACTCTGCGTTCCTATCCAATTAGGATTGGGAACAGAGTACTTCCGGATTTTGCTTCAGAGCAATTGCGGTGTAAGCGTGCTAGATTTCACCCCACGAGCTGAGGGTGGGTCTCCTTTTATATGTCTCAATCGTTTAAATCAGGTATATGATATTATTTATCTGTTTTCAGAAGTGAGATAGTGCTGGATCTTTTTCATTTCTTTGTTGCTTCTGTCAGACTTAAATGACCAAAACTTGTGTCCGTGAGCATGAGCTGCATTATGTTTCTGCCAGAAGTAGGATAGTTATTTAAATTTATGGGTTTGTACTAAATTATGTACTAAACATATCAATTCAACTAGTTGCATCATGTCATTGTAAAGCAAGACCATATTAGAAACACAGAATATTAGTGGATGCCTGCTAGTATTGCGCTCTTTTGTGCATTCCTATGTGAATAAAACTTAAATTGTTCTCCGTTACATGTTACAACTTAACTTCTGTTCTTTATATAAACAACTAAAATTGCACAGCAGCTTTTATAGGGTATAATAAGTTTTCTTCTCTTGCGAGAACAAATTTGTGTCTAGGCTCTTAGAGTCTGATATGAAACTACATTACAATAATGTAGTTCTGGCATTTCTGAATATTTAAAACTCTTTTTCTAAATTTTTAAGCTGCAACACCCTGCTGTCAGTTTAATAACATGCTGTTTTTGTCAATCAAAGGCTTATTTCTTGCACTCTGCAATTCACAATGGTAAATGCTAATTTGAAGTCCTTTTAAAACGTCCTACTTAGTTGTGGACAATGAGAAGGTAAGTTCGATTAGCCTGTCTTTATCAGTGCTTGCAATATGCTTGGCATAAATGGCAGTTTTATAAGTGACTGGTGAAACCTAATTAAAATTCCCCATAGCTTTTATTACGACCATGTTATGATGCTTTTAATCTTCAATAACTACTTTACAGACACCCAGTTCACCTGTTGCTGCTGGAAGTACTGGGGGCAGAAAAACCAGTAAGCGGATCATACTCATTTGTCATGGAACCACACAGGGTGATGTAGAGGTTTGAAGCCATCTCATACCAATGTCTGTTTGTATCTTGTCTGTACCATATCCAAAAGCTTCCTTAATATGTTTCCATTTTTGTGCTTAAGGAACCGGTTCACTTGAATTTGTTATGCATTCTGGTAAAAAGGTTTATCAGAATTTTGTTTGCAATAATAGAATTGGTTTGAATAAATGCAATGATGTGGAGGACATCATAAAAAATTTCTAATTATGTGTCTGTTATATTGCTTGGAGTTATTTAATGCCTACTTAGCTTCATAACTTCCCATGGAAATTTATATCTTCTGGATCCAAAATGAGCATTGCTGCTGAAGCTTCTAAGCAAACATGTTGCCTAATGAGGGAGCTAAGTTTTCCATTTTTTTTTTAATCTCACTCTCATACTCTGCAACCATCCAGTTTATGAATTTATACTCAGTTTGGCCATAACTGAACTTCTTCTCCACAGGCTGGTGTTCCTAACGCAGGGGATGAGCCAATGAACATGCTTGGCATAATACAGGTACATCGTCCTTATAGAAATGCGAGTTCTTATGGTGATAAAGCTATAACCTAAAGTTCTCTTATGATACTTGACAGTCACAAAAAACTGCAGAATTGCTCCTTGATCAAAAGGTGAGCACCATAGTCAGCAGCTGTAAAAGTTCTTGTGTGGGGACAGCAATGGCTATATCCCGAGTAAGTTCATTATCTTTTACCCAAAAATGTCTTTGTTATGTGCTTATTGAAGTGGAAGGACGGGGCTAATCAACTGAAGAAAACAAGGTGGAGGAAAGGGACTACAGCGCTTACTATCTTGGATGAATTGCAATACGACTGGAATTATCCGGTCCCTTCTCCCTCCTAATTCAAGATGGCTAACTTTGCAGGTGCAAGAGGCTGCAGATTGCTTGGGTGCGGACTGTGTGCCACGATATGTAGAGTTGAAACAAGTGAAGGACCTTGATGTGGATGACATCCTTCAGCAATCCAGTAAGGCAAGTTTTCCTGTATTGTCAAAATATTTTTGTTGCAAGCCGGAAAGAGTAAGGCCACCTTTCAACTTGTTTGCCTTGAGTATATAATTTTCTCCGTGATACACAGGACGGCAATCAGGGTGAAGTAGTTCAGCCTGGCATTTTAAACAGATTCGGTGACGAAGCACTATCAACATTGTGGGATCAGTCTGGAAATGCTTGGCAGTTGCTGCTAAATGAACTGTCTGATGAATCTAACCTAGAAAAGATTGTTGTTGTAGTTGGTCATCCTGCAATTCACGTAGCATTGATGAGCCACTGCATCAATCTCACCAAAGACTGGATGCCATCATTTCACCTTGATGCCGGGAGCGTCAGTGTTTTGGACTTTCCAGATGGACCAACTGGAAGGGGTATTATTCGTTGCATTAATTACACAGCTCATTTAGGAAGATGGTCTATACCCATCACAAGATCTGCAGTAGATGACGAGGAGTTCTATTGATTAACATGTATATTTGCTGTATAAATTTACGTATAGGAATTTTGAAACTAGCTTTAATTGTGATGTATACGGAAAATTTTTGTATAGTCTGCGTCTGTGTATAAAGTTTGCCTTTTGGCAACATCCAATTTGCTATGTATTTGCTGGGCCGGACCTCATGAGAAAAGAAGAGTGTAGTCTTGATGTTTATCTTTTATGTTTGTTGTGGTCCACTTCTTCTGTTGATCTATTTAGAGAAAGATGGATGAATGAAAATTATATTTGTAGAAGAAAAGCAAGAGGAAGGATCCTTCTGGTTTGCTTAGCTAGGGTACTTGTTCTGTTGTTCATTGATGTTACAATCAACCTAAACACTTCAATGCTCTCCTGTGTAAGGTGCTTATTTCACACATGAATCCTACTTATTATTTATTATACTTGTCTTTTTTCACGTCCCCAAATTATTAAAGTTTCTGTGATAGAAAACGCAAGGAGATGAGATCACCGTCACCCACCTTGATGCCAAGACGAAATTGAGCCCGTCGCTCAGGTTTCTGACTGGTGTCTTTATTCCTTCATTTTGCCCTAGTGGTGGACCGTGGACCAGGAGATGACATTTATTGCATGCCCTTGGTATTTTTTTGTCTCATCTAAGTTGGTCACCCATTGCTTGTATCTGCATTATTTTCCATCTTTAGTTTTAGTTTCTGCAACTTTTGCGAGAGTGGGAAGTTTGGATTATGATATATAAAAAGTACCGAAGGCTTTAGCAAGTTCTATGCTTAACACCAAGGGCGTGTTTGGTATAAGGGAATAGCAATTCTATTCCGAACTTATTCCTTGATAATTATTAAACCATAGATTGGTTCTAACCAAGTACAGAATACCCATTCTTCAAGAATATGTATTCTTCAATTTTAAAGAATAGGTAAAACCAGC
>JAOQMQ010000008.1:7458643-7470483 GCA_027563845.1 Erythroxylum subrotundum
ATTTTAAATTTAATTATATTTATTAATAATTATTAAATTAAATTTATAAATTAAATTAAAATTGTGATTATTATTTATTATTATGATTTTTGAAGACAGAGATAAAAATATACAGTACAACTGTACAATATAACAATGTACTATTTTGTAATTTTTTAAAAAAATTCATGGACTATTTTATAAATTTTAAAAATTACTCGAAACGGCACCTGATATTAACCGGTACCGGTACAATACTGTACCAGAACTCAATCCGATATCAAGTTTGGTACAGTATTCATAAAATTGTATACGCATCTTTATTAAATTTTTTATAGAATTGACATGTAGCATATTTTAAATAATTTATTTATTAATTATGTCAATTTCTTAATAAAAGGGTGTCTATCTATTTAATAAAATATAAAGAACTTATTTTTATATAATATTAATTCATAAGAAGTTTTTAAAAATAATTGAAATTAGAAAAGAGATGTATACCGCTCCATTGGCTGTGTTATAGCTTAAAGGACTGCGTAATGAAGCTTTAACTCCAGTTCAATGGCTCCTGATTTCCGTTATACAGATCCCGACTTTTTCACAACTTCCTAGAAGCAACAATATTAATGTCAGATTCACAAATACTGGAATAATTAATCTTATCATTGACTTAGCTTCATTTAATTATTCTCATGACTTAATTATTTTTAAAGAAGCAGAAGCTTGGAGAAATGAAATTGCACATGCAATTAGTAGGTAGCTAAGATGCCATTTTACTAGTTTAACAAAAACAAAAGAAAAGCACAGCTTGTGAAATTACTCAAGGGTGTTGTACTATAAACTGTTGCAAGTAGTTGATGCTTCTTGTTCACGTGTTTGGTGTGTTTCTGGGATCATAAATCACATTACTTCTCTATAACACTCTTATAATGATGATTTAGAAGCAATTCAGGTTGGTAACTTGAGTTTGCTTCCTCATAAAACATTACATCCCTTAGTTTAAGGGAGTGGTCTGTAGTTGAGCAGTACAGTCAAACCATAATTAGGCCTGTAACCAGAACTGCATTTATGTTATTCAGTTCTGACCCCATCTTCATTGATCTTGTGCCAACTCTAACATCCTGAGAAGTGTGAATAATTTCCTAGGTCAAAGCTCTGTGCCTCTTGTTGTTGTTGATAGTTGAACACCATTGAGCTATAGATCCTAAAAATACGGTCTTGCAACTGAAACTGCTCAATTACACAACAAACTCTATTTGCAATGATTAAAGATAACAATTACAGACACCAAAAGAAGTTTGGTTAACAATCTGCCACTGTTTTTCAACTCTTTTAATATCATCTCTCTGTTTAGGATTAGGTTCTGATGGGCTAACTGTCTTCCAAGAAACAGTTGGCCCCAACAGATTACGACATCTTCTATCTTATACCTTACCAGCGAGTAATGACATGGATTACATAATTTATGCTTTCCAACCAAGAAGATTATCATTTTCCTGTAAAAGGCCTCACTGACTAAGAACAACTGAATTATTGAGCTGGCTACTAAGAAAAGCCAAGAGTATTAAAACTATTCCTACCGTGTCTATTTCTGCGCAGTTTCCAAACAAACAAGGATCCAATTTTAAAGGTTTTAGTAAGAGGGCATGTGAAGAAAGTTGAGTCTATGGGGCTTTGCATTGCATCCATTTTTTTGAATGGACTAATTCTTTATATTGCCAGGAAAGATTCCAAAATGTCATCCGGGTTGGTGGGAATTTCTTGGATTCAAGTAAAGCCAAAAGGGAAGAATTTCTCTTCCAGTGGGATTCTGTTTTCTTTTTTAAATCTCAGGTTTCCTGCTTTATTGTGCTTTTCGACAATCAACTTTTGAACGTATCAACTTTATCTCAGGTTAATGTTAACATACATGGGCAGCCATTAAACAAGATTCTAGATGTCCAAACGAGGAATAAAGTTACGTTACACCTTGAAACCATTTGAAAAGAAGGAGAAAAGGGATTAGCCACGCATATGTTTATTAGTTAATGATGACATATCAATCAGAGTTTTGGTTACTAATTAATCAGCAAACTATCTTTTCCAGCGTGAGGAGCATACAATGGACTTGTGGGATAATATTGTCTGTCACTTCTGTTTCAGGGTTATATTTTAGGGACCTTTTACGATGCTTCTTTACACTTTAGGTACCTTTTCTAGGTTTTGTCTCTACTTTTTGGTGTTCTTATTTTAAATTATATACGTTATAGTAACTTTTTCCATTATTATTTCCCTTGATTGTGGGAATTTTAACAGCAGATTTATTCGCCTATGCGCAGAAGCGAATAGATTTTGGAAGTTGTTTAGAACTTGATATCAAAGGCTTAAGAAGACCAGAACTTAACTGGAGAAAAAAGTCTACATTTTTCTGTTATCTTATTGCAAACAACATTATTTCAATCCTCAAAATCATTTGTGTTCTGAAAATTTTGCAACCATATGAATGATGACCGCTTTCACTTTCTCTGAAAAGAGGAAAGAAAGAAAAGGGAACTGAAGCAAGCTGATATTGATCGTCTCTTTTGAAACCAAGAACAGTCACTGACTATTCCTTGACAAGATCAGAGCAATGTCTGCTAGTTGAAGGCCTACAATCTGTATTATAAGAACGGTCTATAGTGATTATGAATTGTCACAATCCGAAAGAAGCAGTTTTGTTAAGATATTGTTGGTGGGTTTGAGGCCTCCATATTAAAATCATACCCTTTTCTCTATACAGTCTCCTCCAACTAATTTCCTGGACAATGATGGAGGAACATGCCCTTCCAGTACAGGTAGGACCTAACCACCTGAGTCTCCATAACACACAAAACAACATAAACCCATTACCCATCTCTTGGTTGCTACGGCATTAATAATACTTCTGAAAACTATTCCACCACGCTCCCTCCATTTCTTTCTGATTCGATTAACAATCATGTTGGCGTAGGTCGGATACCATGCATTTTCTTTTCTCCATATGTTGATTGATTAAGGTTAAAGTCCAAGAAACATAATCATGTTTCTTTAACTACTAATCATAACACTAACCAAACCCTTGCCTTTTTGCTTCAGGGGATAACCATATTAAGTTTTTCTCTTATACAAGTTAATCCTCAATTCCTGGAATGGAATTATGAACATAAAATTTTCTCAAGGACGCAGGATGGGCTGGAAATATGTGTTGAACTTAATGTCCCTTCTTCCCAACTGCTGCCACAAAATTTCTGGCATTCAAGGTTGTGAAATGTCATAGCACTCTCACCAGTATATTATTTATGACTATGGCAGCATTTATTTTTCATTTTCATGCATCTAGACACTTATTATAGTCTAGGAAAAGGGGAAACGAAGGAAGCTCTGTAGCTCTGTAGGTCACAGTATGAGTATGTCTTAGTTTAATCAAAGGAGTTGGTGGGTCTACACAACAAAATTTATTTTGTCTCTTATCATTATCATCCTCCATTTCAAATCTACTACAGTAAAACTTTTATTCCTTTCACATACCACTCAGAGTCAGACCATCTTGTTCCTTCCTCTTGGGGTTTAACTACCCACATTAATTTGTCTTAATTTTTTGACCTAATAATATGCAGTTAGTAATGGACAATAGGCAAATTCTTTATTACTCTTAGCCCAATAATTAGTCAACTTTCAGTAATTAAAAAGGCAAGAGTCGATTATTCTGTAAATCCCCAGCAGTTAGAATCCCAGTTCCTTATTCCATTTTCTTTTTCTAAATTATTCTCTAAAGTCAAGACATGGAATTAAAATCAAACCATGATCATGTCACTGATGCTGCCAGGAGTAATACTAATATATGCTCATTCTGCTTTCTTTCCTTTTGGTCTGTGTACTCATTTCCAAATGAACTGGCCAAGGGATTTTTTTTTTCCTTCCCCTGTTTTGGTGGTAAGGTCAATCCTATATTCTTCTTGTCTTTCTTTTTTCATTATGTTTTAACAATACAAAGAATTGTATTATAATACAAATGGACTCTGTGCATTCGTTCCCTGCTTACACATTTATTTCCTTGGAGGCTAATGGGATAGAAAGCACCCTTCTTTCTTGGCCTCTCCCAACATATTTATTTCATTTTTCTTCCTACTATAAGCCAAAAGAGAAACAGTCTTCTCTTCATACCTTCAGATCTCCCTTCTGTCTCCCCTCCTTCTATCTCTCTGTCCATATTGAAGAATACAACTGCACTTCAAACTGTCACCTCTAAGATTTGATCCTTTTCTTTTTCAAAAATGAGAGATATTGTTTCTTGTTTTGCTGAAAACGCTGTTGATGTGTCTCATTCTTCATGTTCTAGTTATTCAAAAAGCGCTTGTATCTCTCCAACCCTGATCCCATCTATCCAGAATTCAGTCTCTAGCTTGTATAAAATCCTCCTCTCCACTAAAAAGCATGTCTTGGTATCTGTCACTTGGTGCAAGAACCAAACTTCACAAGGCCTCACCATCAACTTTGGGAATGACCCTTCTTCATCTTTCAAGCTCAACAATGCGAGGTTGTTTAGGAAGAAGAAAGGCAGCAAAGTGATGGAATTCGATAAATCCAAGATTGAAGTCTTCTGGGATCTCTCTTCTGCTAAATACGACAGAGGACCTGAACCTGTCGATAATTTCTATGTTCTGGTCATGGTTGACTCAGAGATTGGCCTTGTTATGGGTGACATAGGAGAGGAAACTATCACAAAAAGGTTCAAAACTAGCATGCCAGTTGCTAAAGTAAGTCTCATCTCAAGGCAGGAGCATTGTTCAGGCAACACCTTGTATGCAACCAAGGCACAGTTTTGTGATTCAGGAATTCAACATGATATAGTCATCAAATGCTGTGGAGAAAATGAGGGCCTAAAATACCCTGTTTTGTCAGTATATGTCGATAAAAAGATGGTGGTTCGTGTGAAGAGGCTTCAGTGGAATTTCAGAGGGAACCAGTCCATATTTCTTGACGGTTTGCTTGTGGATATGATGTGGGATGTACACGACTGGTTTTTCAATCCTGCTTCTGGATTTGCAGTATTCATGTTCAGGACAAGAAGTGAAATGGATCATAGGCTGTGGCTTGAGGAGAAGATAGTTCAGAAAGAACAAGAAACAGTTGACTTCTCCTTGTTGATCTATGCCTGTAAGAGCCTATGAAAACATAGTTCTTTTTTTTTTGTGTTTTTTCTGTTCCTGTGTTCTGTTAATCTTCTTCTTTTGATCTCCTTGGATTTTAGGATTTTCCTTTCTTCTTGAAGGGGGCATATATAGATATTTAGATTCTTTGGACACCATATGAGAAGAGAAATAATTTGATTGTGAAATGAAACTATCAATTAGTTCTTAGTGCTGAATCGTTGAACATCTTTGTCTCTCTGTCTTTTCAGTTTAGACCACCGTTAACTTGTACGGAAATGAATAATGGGAAAACAACTGATGCCTAATGGGCCTCGGATCCTCTTCCCTTCATAGCATTTAAATAAGGGACATCGGTTACTGAAATAAAAATAAATAAGAGGCCAATAGTGTACCGAGAGGTCAATAGAATTAGCTAGCTAATTTTGTGACATTTATTTGTTTCAAAATCTACCTGTGGGTTGTCTTTCTATCCTCTTAGAAGATGTCTCGGGGGTCTCCTTTTCCCGGCTAACAACTTAATGTTTAGTTTAATTATCCTTTTGATTAAAAAAAAGAGGTATTCATTTCGGTTATTTTATTTATATTAGATAAATAATTGAAACATAAATATAAAATTATAACTGAAATTTAAAATATAATGATAATAGTTATTACTAATCTTTTATATAATATAATTCAATGATTTTATGTTTCTGATATTTATAGAAACAAAAATTGTGATCAATTACAAGATTTAAATAATCTTTTTTTGGTAAATATTTAAATAATCTTTTTAGCACTATCAATATCTAATTAGGATTCAATTAATAACATACCTAATATAATACTTTTTATTGTTATTAAAATATAAATTTAAAATAATTGTTGACCTTTAGAAGACTTTATTTTTAATTTTTTATTGGAAAATGAGAATTTAAATTTGATAAAAAATACTTAAAAACTTTGAAATGTAACATAATTCTTTTGTCCCATACGCAATTAAAAGAAGAAGGAAGCTATTGACCTCTACTCCTTCTAAGCTTGCACCCACAAAAGATTGGACTCACGCTTTAATAGAGACATCAAACATGGCAATATGGCATGCCTAATTTAAAACTCATGTTGTGATTGCGTGATGTTTATTTCATAACCAATACAAGGTAAAATTGATAAGACGCAGCTAAGTTCAGCTTGAACAGAGCAATAACGGCTGTAACTTACGGGTCCCTCGAAGTTGCACAGAGCGACTTAACAGATTCCTTGTACTAAAATTTATTTCATTGAAGTCCAAACCCGTGGCATACGATGTCATTTAATGTCATCGTCCTGCCAACACCGGTGTAGGCCATTATTGACATTAGAATTGCAGATGCAGGTTAACATCAATGGACCTGCCAAACTCAAACATGCTTTTCCCGTGTCACACGTCCCAATCTTTTTTTGTTTTTCAACTGTAAGGTAGTTCTTAGATTCGCGAACTTGCATATATTCTGACTAATTCACGTATTTGAATTGATTTAACGGTGAGAAATCTATATCAAAATTTACAACTTCGGTGGTTCCTTCACGTCATTGTTAATGGAAAAATACACTTCAGTTAGGTATTTTTCCATGGACTGAATTTTTTAGATTTAATAGCCACAAGATTGACACGTTTGTCATTTTTTGTTAGGAACTAAAGCAATAGTCAGTCTACAAAGTGCAAGATCGACTCTCTCTTCAAAAGTTATGATTGGGTGAAGAAAATGAGAACTTGAGAAATTTGAAGCTATCAAGAACCCATGACCGAAAGTGAAGCTATAAGTCCAGGTCAAATCTAAGGCATGCGTGGGTTGAGTTCAGATTCTCTGTCCAGTTTTATGGTGTTTTATTGTGTCCAGTGAATCTCAGCTATTCATTTATACGGGCTCCACGTTTATTTATATGAAGCTATAAGTGTTGGTTTATGCCTTTACAGCCAATTTTGATTGTACTCTAATTATATAAAATTTGTTTTATTCAATATTTTTCCCAACAATAAGTCCAGGTCAAATCTAAGGCATGTGTGGGTTATCGTCTCCTCTATCTTAGCCGCCTAACCATTCCTCTAGTCCTGGACCTTTAAGACCAGCCCAGTCCAATCAGTGGGAATGATGGTGCTCCTCTCCCAACTTTAATTTTGACGATCGAAATATCGTGGTTGGGGATTTGTCTACTATTTTAAGAAGAAAGCTTCTTTCTTCTTCTAAGTTTTCATTCCCACTGATTGACATAATAACATTACTGATTTGTGGCTACCAATTCGATATTTAAATCAGATGCCTACTTGCTCCTTATAATAGCATTCCAACAAAGTGCAGAAATTTGAATTTCGTAACTGGGAACAGTTGGCTAACTCCTAGGATTTGGTACCATGTTGACCAAATTTGCCATTAATCTTTACAGGACAGGTCCAGTTCGTGACAATTATTTCAAATGCAGAACAGTACTTATACTATAGCTCAACTTTCCTTGCGTTGGATGTTACACGATTGAATCAGAATTTAGAGTTTTCATTTGAAAAAATCAAGAAATTGGGAATTGAGAAGAGAGATTTGAGAGGAAACATTTACAGTTACAGACTCAGTGACTCTTTAGTTCCGACGACTTTTTAACAGAATGACATCGTCTCATCACAGTGTCCTCCTCGAACGACGGCGCATCACCAATGCATCCTCTTCAGGTTAGCTTCCCTTTTCATTCAGCTGACATTGGAGCATTTAACTGGCGCTATCCGTGTATCCAGACACACATAATCAACGTTTTAATAAACTTATCATGTCGCCAAATCCTCCATAAACCACACTTATTGAGAAGATTAGTTAAGTGGTCCATATAAATGAGCAAGTCTGACATCTACTACTTACCTCGATTTGTACTAAAGTCTCAAAGCAAATTAAATTAATCAACACGTGGACAAGGCTTCTTATTATCAGTGTCCAGACGTGAGTTAAACTTATTATGATGCGAATTTAGGAGGTTATTTTATATCTCGTCGATCTACTATAAGTTATTTTATCACATATCGGTTTCAAAGAGAACAAAGAAGCAATTTAGAGTAGTAAGATCATCAGCAGCCGAATATAGAGAAATGCCAAAAACAGTTAGTGAAATACTTTGGCTAAGATGGATGTTAAACACAACCATGCTTTGCTGGTAGTGGGTTTAAGTAATTTGATTCCGCTCTATTTTTAACTCGAGTTTTGGGTAGCAAAGTGGTATCAGAGCTCAAGTATGGGCCTGAGGCTTAGCCCCACGTCTCGTGTTCGAGTTGCAGCACAACCACTGCTTCCGAACTAGCCTGTGAAGCAGCGAAGCGTGGTGGGTTTAAGTAATTTGATTTCGCCCTACCTTCAACTCGAGTTTTGGGTAGTAAAGTGACAAAATTATTTTGCGATAATCAAGCAATATTATATATTACAACAAATCCAATGTTTCACGAAAGAATAAAGCAGGTGGAAATGGAATGTTATTTTATAACAGAGAGAGAGTATAATCAACAGAAATCTCACCAAAGAAACTTTGGATAAAAGATCAACTATCGGATGTTTTTACAAAAGCACTTGTGAGAGAAAAATTTCAAATACTTATGAGCAAGTTAGCTGTTACAAATTTCCACACATCGAACTTAAGGAGTGATGGAAAATTTAATTATTATCCAAAATTTGTAATATTGTTATTAGATTAAAAAGATAACATATATTTCATAAATGGAATGAGAGAGCGTATATTTTATAATGCAGGATATGAGGATATCTAGTAGTACACAACCTTACTCCTACCTAATAGAAAGGTTGTTACGTACATATAATGCTAAATAATAATAATATAAGATATAAATAAATACTTATAACAAAATGTATAAAAATATCTACTGCTATACATTTAGAATATGACAAAGATTAACAATACAAGATAAAATAAGTAAACAAATATACAAAAAGGAAAAAAGACAAGTACAAAAATAAATAACGTCAACCATTATAAGAAAGTAATTAAACTAAGTAAGAAATTACTTAGGCTAAATAACTAGTCTCGTTGATAGTGGTATTGTTTTGATGGGCAATGATGCCTAGTGTAAGGAAAGTGACATTGGCAGTATTCATATTAAGACTCATGATGGCATTGCCAGGACTTTATCCAATGTTCGTTACGTTCTTGAATTAAAATAGAATTTGATTTCTTTGGGCACCTTTGAATCTCTTGGGTACAAGTACACTGTTGAAGATGGAGTTCTTAAAGTTTTGAAAGGTTCTCTTGTTGTTTTGAAAGCTAACTATTATGGTAATCTTTATGTCTTGTAAGGTTAAATTGTGACAAGTTTTGTAGTTGTTTCCTCTCCTATGCCTAATTCTAATGTCATCAAATTATGACTTACGTACTTGGGCCATATAAACTAGAAAGACATGATATTTTTGATAAAAAAAGGTCTGCTCAAAGATTAAAGCATTAGTGAGTTAGAGTTTTGTGAACATTATGTTTTTGGGAAACTAAAAGAGTTAGTTTCTCTACTGCAACTCACGATATTGAAGAAATTCTTAAGTATTTACATTTTGATCTATTGGGACCTTTAAAAGTTCTTTCTTGTCAAGAAAAAGATATTTCATGCCTATTATTGATGATTTTTCTTGTAAAGTTTTGGTCTATTTCTTGAGACATAAAAATGAATCCCTCTTTTTGTTTAAAAGGGGAAAAAATCTTATTGAGAACCAAACAAGAAAAAAGGTGAAGAAGCTTAGAATAGACAATGAGTTAGATTTTTGTGATGGTGACTTCACTTAGTTTAGCTCAAATTATGGTATAGCTAAGCATAAGACACTTATTGGAAATCCTTAACAAAATGGTATTATAGAATCCATGGACAAGACTATTCTAAAAAGAGCTTGATGTGTATGCTCTAATGCTGACTTGAGGCATCGACGTGATTTTTAGGTCGAAGCGATCTCTGCTGCTTGTTATTTGGTCAACTGATCTCCACAATCTTCTTTTGATTTCAGAATTTTAGAAGAAGTATGGTCAGGAAATCCTGTTGAATATTCTATTTTGTGAATTTTTAGATAAAGTATGGTCAGGTAATCCTGTTGACCATTCTATTTTGAGAATTTTTGGATGCCCTGCATATGCCCATGTTAATGATGGTAGGCTTACACCTAGAGCTAAAAAGTGCATATTTCTTAGTTCTGCATCTGGGTATATGGGATACCATTTGCGGAGTTCTAATTTTGAGTCTCATAGAGTCATTCTTACTAGGGATGTTACTTTTCATAATAATGATTTACTTTCTCTTGGAACTATATTGTGTTGTTTCTTCTTTTCCTGGTATACATGATTTGAAGAGTACTAACGAGAAGGTGGAATTGGAGTTAAGATCTGTTTCTCCTTCAAATGTCGATGTTCCTTTTTGTCCAATATTCATCTAAGTGAACAACAAGATGATGGTTCTAGTACCACAACTCTTGTTGAGACCAAAGTTATGAATACTGTACCAGGCTTGGTATCGGATTGAATTTTGGAACGAAACTGTACCGGTACCGATCAGTATCGAGTACCATTTCGGGTAATTTTTTAAATTTATAAAATAGTCCTTACAATTTTTAAAATTTACAAAATAGTCCATTGGTATATTTGATTTTATATATTTTATATAATAAAAAGTTCAAACATATATTTCTAAACTTTTATTAAAATTGTAAATTTTAGTTAATATGCATTATATTTTATTAATTATAACAATTGATTTTATATATTTTAGTTTTGCATATACCAATTGCATTTAACTTTTAAAGTTCTAAGTTCTAACAAGATAATTATTTATAATTATAACATAAAATTAAGGAATTTCAAATTTTCAATTGATAACAATGGTCTAAAATCAAAATCCAATACCAAGCACAACTTACAAAACAACATACTTTCATTTCCAATTTTCAGTTTTTCACAGTCAACAACTATACTATACCAAACTACTAGTATACCCATTTCCAAATTCCAAATCACAAATACAAAATTGTAACTTCAAGTCTTCAACAATACACCTTCGGCAGAATTAACTTCAAGTCTTTAACAATCACAAGACAAAACCTTTTGAGCAGCTTCAACTTCAACTAGGCTTCAATAGAATCAATCAATAGTTCAACACCATCAGGTCAGCACAGCAACATACCCAATTTCAACTTCAATTTTCAACTCAACACCAGCAGAAATACAACCAATTCAGAAACACAAGCAATCCCAATACGGCAATACCATCGGCATTCAACAATAACAATCACAAATCCATCATCCAACTTTCAGAAATCCATTATCCAACACAATAAAAAATTAAATCAAGTAGGAAAAACACGATAAATGACAAAAAAACACACACCCCAAGAACCCTTTGGTGGCGCGACTGCAACATGCGGTGGTTCGATGGGGCGGCGGTACGGTGTGCGGTGGTGCGATGGACCTCAGCTGCGACGGTAACGACTGTAGCGGGTGGTGGCGTCTTCGGGCGGCGTGGAGGAAGGTTGAAGATAAGTTGATGACGACAGCAAGGCGAGCGCGAGACCACGACAAAGGAGGAGAGGAGAAGCCCAGGGAGGACAAGGCTGAGGCGGCGTTGACGATGAGAGTCAGAGAGAGACGGTGAGAGCGACGCGCGACAAAGAGAAGAGAGATGAGAGAAGCGAACGCAATCGGGAGGGGGGGCAGTTTTAGGGTTAGAAAATTTTA
>JAOQMQ010000008.1:7497598-7507633 GCA_027563845.1 Erythroxylum subrotundum
ATATTATTTTAATTAAGTATATTTTAATTAATTAATTAATTACAATATTTTAATCCATGAATGAATTATTGTAATTAATTATATTTTAATTAATTAATTGTATTTAATTAATTAGTATTAAAAAAATTTTAAAAAAAGAGCCACTACTAAAGAATGAGTTTCATTCATCTACTAAATGAAAGGTACGGCGGATTCTCCAAAAGTTAAATATCAAAATATTGCCTCTATAATGATAATCAACAATCAACCACTCACTTTTTATTCTTTACCCATTAACCCCTTCTCAAACTCATCAATTAATCATTCCTTTACTTTATTTCAAGATATAGAATCGTAATTTATTTTAGTTTAATGGTCTTTTCGAATTATATCAAATTGTTCTACTTTTTTAATATCAAGAAAACTCATCAATCATTACTTTTTATATTATATATAATATTTTAAGGAAATTATTTAATGAATCTATAATTTTAAATTAAATAATAAATTATATAACTGCATATAAGAAATACTTATACAAGTCTAAAATTAAAAACTTAAATTTCATAACGTCTAATATTAAAATTATTTAAAAATTTTCTTATTAATTGTACCAACCCATAAGAGTCAAATTACATCACATGTTATCGTCCTCTTCTTATTTATTGATGGAATAACAAATAAAAGCTTACTTATTCTATTTTGGTACTAGAGACTATTACGAGGGGTTGTTTGTTTTTATTTTTTATTTTAATTTTTAAATACAAATGAAAAAATCTATCTTCTAGCTTTTAAATTTGCCTTTTTTTTCATTATGGATTTTAAATAAAATTTAATTACTATTCAATTGTAAAGCTTGTGGTAAGTTTCTAAGACTTTCCATAGAAATAAAGGAATTGATGGACATCTGCTTTTTATGAATTATGACTGAAAATATACATTCAAAAATCAAAACTCGTTTATCAGTTTGGAGCCACAAAGACCCACAAGAAAGCCCATTTATTTGTCCCGTCGCCGGTGCAAAAGACGGTCCCGACGGTGGTCACAGCCCGCCACCATTTAACTTCCATAGTGCCGTTAAAATTTTGGCTTCTGCACTCCCCGATAGTTGATTGGAGTGCCAATTCCTTGAAAGAAGACCCAAGAAATCGCGTTTGAGGAGACTGGAAACTTGTATTTGAAGCATCCGGAGAGTGTTTGGACACTTGAAAATCAAGGGGACTATTTATTAGTTGTTAACTGAGGTATCGATGGGTGAACATGTTGATGATTTTCTCTTTGGACTTGTTCGGGATTTTTTTCCCCTTTTGGTGACGATTTAGGTCTAGATGGAGGAGGCTGTAGGTATTTGTGGCTTTGAGTTACAGGACTTTAACCATGAATACAAAATGGGGAACTTGTGTTAGAATCGACAGTTGCTACAACACTAAAACATGCATTAAAGACTTCTAGTTTGAATAAGGAGATTAAAGTACTTGTAATCAGAGTTTGATAAAGTTTTTATTTATCAAGGCTCTCAAAAACTTTGATTTTGCAGATTTGTCAATGGAAGGAATTGAACAATTGAAAAACGAGGCACAACGATGGCTGCAGCAAGGAATTGAATATGCGCTACGCATACCACCCACTCAACTTTATGCTGCTATTGCTGTCTCGCTTTTCACCACCTTTTTGTTGTTAACAAGTAATTTTCTACCCTTTCTGTGAATGCTATTAACTTGGTGTCTCACAGTTTTCAACTTTGGATTGTGAAGCATGCACTCATGACTCTCCGTATTAATCTGCATTTTATGGTGTATGTGCCTTACGCTTGCTACTTGGCATTGTGCATGTGCGTGTGTGTGTGTGCACACAGGGCACATACTTTCGAAATTTTCATTGAATTTATAGTTGCATCAAAAAATATTGTGGCTGTACCAAAATCTACAAACCTGTTTGTGGTGAATAAGGAAGTAAAAAAGTACAAGTCAATTGAGGTTTACGGAGTAGAGGAGCAGCTAATCAGTGATGAGTAGTTGGTATTTAGAAGGTCTTGCAATCCTTAACGTACATTGGTTTGAAGTATCTCACTGCTTATTTAAATACATAATACTTGTCATAGGGAAAATTCACATTTTTAGATTGATGATAAAACAGTTCATAGCCCTTGAAGCTGCATTTAGATTATTCTGTTGTATTGATATCTGAAGGAACAAGAACTTTTGTACACATCAAAATTGCATGACAATGACAAAGATGCCCTGTTTGAAGGATTTGTCCCTGGAACGCATAGAGAATTGCTTGAGGGAAGCAAAATATACTTTTTTTTTTCCATTTGAACTTAGATTCTTATTTTACTCTTCACCATGCTATCTTTTGCAGTTCGTCTGCTCAAATGCACAAAGTCTAATACCGTTGTTCTGACTGGACTTTGTGGAAGCGGGAAAACTATTCTTTACTATCATGTAAACCCTGCATCTCTGATTTTTGCTTTGTAATATTTATATCACAGAGTGCTTTTACTTGGTACTATTTGTTTCTGCAATTTTTGCTTTGTGTGGGGTATAATACTGAAAGCCAATATGTTGTGGATATAACATTGGTTTAGATGTATCTGTGCTGTTCTCATAGTATTAGTATCTCAAATGACCTGTAACTTGTGCTTCTTAATTACCGTTGATGAGTGACAGATTTTTCTGGGGATTGAAGAGGGTGCTCACAATAAGCATAATTAGATATTCAGATTACTTATCACCTTTTTCCCTAGCTGTTATTTAAAAGTTTATGCATGTTTCTGGATGATTATTTGAGATGATCTTTTTGATGCTTTTGACAGCTTCGAGATGGTTCATCACATCTTCGTACTGTTCCCTCCATGGAGCCAAATGAGGGTACTTTCATTCTTCATTCTGAGAGTTCCAAGGTAGACATGTTGGCAAGCCTCAAATTTAACTTGATTCTGTTTTGCATGCACGGGGAAGATATCTTGACTCAGACCTTTTAAATCTGCTACTTCCTATGTTTCCTATTTTCATTTACTTCATTTACTGATTGGATTCAATCGAAATGACTCCCTCCTGTGGTTTTGATAGAAAGGCAAAATAAGGCCTGTCCATCTTGTGGATGTTCCTGGGCATTTTCGTCTTCAACCTAAATTAGATCAGTTCTTACCTCATGCTGCTGGAATAGTGTTTGTGGTTGACTCTGTGGAATTCATACCCAATTTGCGTGCAGTTTCAGAGTAATTACTAGTCTTTAAAATAGTTTCTGGATTCAATGTGCGATCACATTTGTGCATATACTTCAATACAAAACTACAAGATCTAATATTATAGGTCTTGCTTTTGAAGGTATCTTTATGACATTTTGACTAAGGCCTATGTTATCGAAAAGAAAATTCCAGTCCTCATCTGTTGCAACAAGACAGACAAAGTGACGGCTCATACCATGGAGTTCATTCAAAAGCAGTTGGAGAAAGAAATGTAACCTTCAAATTTTATGCTTATGCAGCCAGTTAGGCTTATGGCAGTCACTACAATCTTAATCACTCAGTGTAGTTGCTACTCACATTGTGTTATCTGATACTTCCTAGCTGTTAATTCAGTTTACTAATTCTTTGATTTTGAAAATATCTTCCTCTGTTAATTTTTAAAGAAAAATTCGTGTGCGATTGTATTTTATTTCTGTTATATGTACTATTGTGCAGTGACAAACTACGGACATCAAGAAGTCGATTATCTGAAGCCGATATTGCAAGTGACTTCACTCTTGGCATACCTGGGGAAGCATTTGCTTTCGCACAGTGCAGCAACAAAATTACCATTGCAGAAGCTTCTGGCTTGAAGGGTGAGATAGATCAGGTGGAACAGTTTATTAGAGAACATGTAAAGCCTTAATTGAACGTCTGTCAATCTGCATTCGCTTAGTTATAGCAAAGCTGGATTTTGCTCTGTTATAAGCAGCTTGGTTTCATACTTGCCAAAGAAGTGAGGAGTTCGACGAAAGTGAAAGAGAGAACATGTAAAGCTCATGCGAGTTTGCTTTAAATCATGTAAAACCTTAGATATTTTCATTTGATTGGGATCATATTGGTTTTGAACTAAATCTGTGTCAGGGGTCCAAGGGATGGCTGTGCTTTCTAGCTGGAATCTGGAGTTGACATTTAACCGATAACTGACTGTTATAAGCTTTTGGCTTCTGCATATGCATCTGTTTGTTGTTTGTCTGGGATGAACTTTTAATACATGTAATTCTCGAGCATTCGTATTTACATCTTTTCTTTCTCTCAGCCTCGAAGTCTTTCTATTTTGTAAATCCTCTTTCATTGTATTTACTGAAAATCGCGTGATTAGTATGCAGCACTCAGCAGCCTGATACCTGAAGGCACAAAAATAGAGATACACGAAGTCGAGGACACTAGTTTGGATACAAGATTTTGGAATGTGATCTGTGCCAGCAACCTTGGCTTATTCGGTACCGCTCAATCTTAACTATTTATTTATGTGAATCCTCTATGTCAGCAATCTTGGCCCTATTTTGTGCCACTCAATTCTAGCCATTCATTTAAGGCCAGGGTTGAGGCCAGGGTTGCTGGCACAAAGAATTTAAGGGGCAAGATTTTGTGTTCTAGCAGTAAATTGATTTGCCAACTGAATAGATACGGGAACAATATTTTATAAATAAATGCTGTATGAACACAAAAGTTTCTAGGAATCTATAGGGGCAGAGGCTAAACTTCATTTTGGTAAGGCAGACTGAAAAGGGATTCAAATCACCTGTGCTGTGCCTTTGTTTCAGTGCGTTCCAACATCCAACCATCTCAGAAAAACGGCACAGGAGATTTGAAGCCACTGAAAGAGAATAGGACTTCCTTTATTAGGAATTAAGGCCTATTACCTATAGGGAATAACACCTCCTTGATGGTAGAACTTAAATGGCATCAAGAAAAAAGGGGTTGTGTACGTTCAGATTGCAACTTAATATTGTTATCAATATGCAGCCAAACCCTAAAAACGATTATATCTTGAAATATATTAGCTTGAAGAATTTGAATAATACCGGAAGGCTACCCTTGTATCTAGCTATACGGGGTAACTCTGTTGGCAAATCAGTTCACTGATGTAGAGAGGCGACCTGACTACTGACGTTATCGGATAAGCTTCAAGCCTAGCGTGCAATGACAACTCATACATAATTAAGAAATGGATGAGAAAGCATATCTTCCGTTTTAGTTTTAATACAAGAATGAGAGTCCGAACTCCGAACTGAACTTTGTTTTGGTACCAAACCTCGTTGGTGGGTGTCTCTGTTTTCCATCATCAGTAGGCGAGACCATGCAGAACCACTTGAAATATGAAAATGGCTAGAAACCCAAACTCGGCAAGAAAAATATTCCTAGTTGCAGCAAACACACCAAAGCTTGACGGTTGGTTGGTTGTTATATTAGAGCTCGTTTAGCGAAGAGTTTCAATGTTCTTGCTCAACTCCTCCAGCTTCTTCATCCTCTGTCTCTCGCTTTCGCTCACCAACTGAAATTCATTCATGCAGGAAAGCAAAAAAATAAAAAAGAAAAAGAAAAAAAGAAAGAATGTGCATCATGATTGATCATATTATGGGAATTTTCTTTAATATGGATGGATACAAATAGAAAATTATGGTCACCTCCATTAATTTGGAAACTAGTTGAGCTTTTTCTTTGTTCTTCTCATTAAAAGCTTCCAGGGCTTCTCTGTATTCCCTTTCCTGCAATACATAAATTTCAAACTTTTTAAGGACATGAAAAAATGTATAGTGTCTCAAAAAATCAACCACACCACGATCATCATAAAACATCTGGATGAATTTGTAATGAACTCATATCTGTAAAGTTCTTAACCCTGTTGTTTGCTAACTCTCCATCCATTAGAAAAAATGCATCCTTCTTCAAACCCAAAAAACCAAACTTACTCTTAGTTTCTCTGAAGTGACAATGATTCTGAAACAACATAGCAAGGTATAAAAGATTTAACCTTTTTCTGGCAAGTGACTCCAAGCGGCTTCAATTCCCTGTTAACGATGTCGATCTTCTTACGAACGGATGAAACTTCCTTCCTCATTGGATCTATCAGAGCTTCAAGCTCCTAAAAGATTTCATTCGTGTGAGAGAGAAAGAAAAAACACCAAATTACGTTAGAAACAGAACGTGATTATCTTCTTCAACTTATGCTGCTATGATCATAGTAGTAGCAGCGTTTCTTTAACTTACTTCTCGAATCTCTGCCAAGCGCTTAGTCTCTTCTTCCACACGTCCTATATGAGCCTGAACCTTGTCTCTGACTTCCATTTTCTTCTTCTCAATCTCCTCTTCCTTTGCCCGAAACATTGCCAATGCAGACTTTGATATCTCTTCTTCCCTGTCATCCTGTAATGGGCTTCCATTAATGGAACCGATAAGACCCGAATTCTTCACCCTTTGCATCTGTGATTGCTGCTGCTCAAATACCTGTTTTTGCGTTGTCATTTCTCCTTACAGCCACACCAACTTTGATCTACTTCCTGGTACTTAATTCTCTGCTGTCTTCTCTCCCCTCTTTTGGCTCTTCTTTTTCTCTGTGGAATGATTGTCCTCTTTCTCTTGTTGAAGGTAGTTATATAAAGTAAAGCTGGCTTTAAAGGAATTACCTCCTTGCTTACTTTACAACAAAACAAGTACCACAATGAGCAAAGACTCCTGTTGCCCCAGTAACTTTTAATCATGTAGTTAAGGAGGATTTCACCTTTCTTGATTATGGACTCAAATTTGAAACCCTCCCTAACCTTCCTACCACCTTTACTCAACATGAAAACAATCATAATCAATCATCTTTACAAAATTAAGATTCCAGTATACAAAAATAGTTTTCTTCTGTGTAGACTTTCTTTTTCCTCTTTTATCTGTTTATTTAAAATATCATCTTCTTCTCCTTCGGTTAGAGAGCTATTTTCTTGGTTAGTACGACAGATTCAGCTAACTACTGCAGTCTCTCCGCTGATTTTAGCTTCTTTTTTTTTGGTTACATGAATTGATCATATTGTTTTAATAGTTGTTGAGGTTGTACAATAGACCAGAAATTAATAGGCAATTGGGATTAGGTAAATAGTTCATAGTTCACCACTAAAAAGGTGTATGTGAGAAGAAATGTGGTATCATTGATAAAAAAAGTATATAAGTTAGCTCTGATTATTGGTGACATCAAGTAAATGGTTAAATTTGGTTGAAATGTCTTGAAAAGTATTGGTAAATCCTCTTTTTCCTAAAGAAAGGGTGCTTTGGGTGGAAGTTTTGTTTGTGGAGTGGACAGTAAGGGCTCACCTACAGAATACAGGTTTTGAGAGCCTTAGAGGACAAGACAGAGTAGGAGAGATTTGGAGAAACCATTCTTATAATATACAACATATCATTAGCTTTTCCATCCCCAATTTACAAACGCTCATCTCAACTCAATCTGATGGCTTTCCCATTCCTCATTCCATTTCCAGCAAACAAAACAAGACAATCAAGTACTATTTTAATGATTGGCTACTTCCTTTTTTTTTTTAATAAATTTGTTGCAACATTTCACCTAAGATTGTGTCGCATTAATTTCCTTGTCAATAAGGAGGAAAGAATTGCAAGATGTATGCTACAGTTCTAGTGGTGTTGAGATCTTAAAAACGAAAATATACATTCGATGCAAAAGCATGCAGACCTGAGCAAGGGTATCTGCACTGTCGAATTCTTTGCTTATTCATCTGTTTTGCTATGGAACGAACATCTGATCATCTGTTATTCTCTTAACCATGCAGGGCTGTTGTAAATGGAAACCAGAACTTCTTGGTTGATACTGAAGTTCAGAGATAGTGCTAAATATGAAGCAAAATGCTTTTACCTTTTATTTCCCAACTTAATTCACAATTTGTTGTATATAGATTATAAATCAAATGTTCATATAACTGGACTAGGCCATTCTATTTGTGATTAGGACCTATACCACCTATGATTTGTGTGATTCAACAACAATATGAAAATGCCAGTCATCTCCTTTGAAAATTAAGGAACTTATTGCCAAAGGCAAAGACAAAGAAGAAGAGGATGACCCAGCCTAAATTGACAAGGACTACTGGAAGTAGAAAGTCATGATCATAGCCAAAGTACTCCTTCAAAAATAGGTCACTGGCCTTTGATTCTGATCCAGGGACTTGGAGAAGATTCTTGCTGTTACCAACTTGAGATGTCACTATTCCATAAATTGTCCAGGTAACTGGATTAGACCAATAAAACCATCTGCACCACCTTGGTATTAACTGCAGCATTTAGATGTAAGAGTCAAAAATTGCAGTGACATGAACACTTCAAGCTTAATACTCCCTGATAGTAACTTTAGTTTTCCGAATCATCCTAGAAACTTTTGGTAGTTATTGAGTTGAGAAATTCGTGAAACTCTTCACTACTTTTGACGTCAATGCCTCTTCTTGAAAGAAAATTACAGATATATTGCATAATGAGAATCAGCTGGAAGGGAAGTTTAATTGGCTGAACATGAAGAGAAAAATTACGTACAGACCTGGGGATGCTGAAGCCACGGAACAAGTTCCATATACTAGCGAAAAAAGCCATAACACAGTAGCAGCCAGGTGAAGGCCAGGAGTCGGGGAAACTGTCATCATCCCGAACAACGAAAAGTATGTGAAGCATATGAAAATGTAGTACAAGTAGCCAAATTTCTCCAACCTCCAATGGAACCCCATCATTGAGTACAAAGGAAGAGCATAGACGAAAGATTGGATTGTAACATACATTGTCTCTATAGCTACCTGGAGCAAAAGTTTATGTGTCACGAACGTGAAGAAACATAGATACAGGGACTCTGTTTTATTTAAAGAACAAAGGAAAATTTTATGTGAAGGCTTTCAATATGTTACCTGTGCAAAAGCGTATGGAAGTGTAGTGTTAGAAATAATCATGATAAAACACAATCACAAAGATTACGTTAAACAGGATCATTTTATATGTATATAATAAACAAAGAATCACATACTTAGATTGCCGTTGTAGTTCACCAATTAAAGAACTTTTACTACCTTCTCTTCTTCTTTCAGAAGTTTTCGTTTATTAGATAGATAGATCTTTTGTGTTCGTTTTTTTTTGTAAAATGCTACACCTTTAACCACCTTTGGTAGTTATGTAAGGTAAAATTACCTTAATATCCTTCATGGGTGTATTTAATTCATTATCTCTCACTCACACATGATGAGTTTTAATCTAATTAAAAAACAAACTCTGTAGTACTCATATTTGCTCAATAACTAGTGTGACCAGCATACGACGAGAGTACGCTGCCATATATCTGTTAGGCATTGTTTTAAAAACCGGACCGAACCGGTTTGACCGGTGACCGGTCGGCCATCCGGTCCGGTTTACCTTTAAAAACCAGTTCTCAATTGAACCAGTGAGAACCGGTCAAAATCGGACCGGTTCGACCAGTCCGACCACTGGTTCAACAATTTTTTTTTGTTTTTTGGGTATTTTCTTTGTATTTTTTAATATTATTAATATTATATATAATTAAATATAATTATTGCATAATTATGACGTCACACTGGTTCGACCTGTGGTTGAACTGGTCGAATCGGTCAAACCAATGATCAGTAAGGCCTCCGGTTCAATGACCGGTCCGAGTTTCAAAACACTACTGTTAGGAGTATATGACATCTCGATTTAACAAATTAATCATGGGACTTGTGAGTCCTTGAGTAGACATTGTATGCTATACCCTAGGTCATATCTCGCATTTGCAATTTTCTTTGATCTCATTTAGTTTCTTGAGTCATGACTGTATTCAAGTTCTCTACTAAAGAGACGATAGCCATCTATGAATACTTTTCATGCGAGTCAATGGTCTAAAATAAATGACCTTCCTTTGTTCTCAATTCTCTTTTTAATTAAATTAAATTTGCTTTCCTAGAATTATTCCATAGGATCGCATCTTGCATGATCTTTTGGCAATAACCTAAAGTAGCAAACCTTAAATTCAATTCTCAAGAATGAAACAAGAGTCATAAGGGTATATGATAAGGTTC
>JAOQMQ010000008.1:7516727-7549414 GCA_027563845.1 Erythroxylum subrotundum
AAACTTAAAACAAAACTTACCTCCTTAAAGCTTTCAAATCTTCAATTCTTTAATACAACACCAACTTCCCACTTTCTCTACTTTCTAAACCTCACACAAGGAGTTCATCCTCATGAAAAGAAGGTAGTTTAATTGCATGCAAAGGTTGGACAACACTTAGCCAAGCCAAAGAAAAGGAAGAGAAAAATCGATGGAGATGGAGAGGAAATGAAGGTTTCGGTTGATAAGGACTAAAATGAGCAAGTAAAGTTATCTTTTCATTCTTTCTAGTAGGAGTTGCCGAAATGAGTGGGTTGGGAATAAAGCAAATGCATTAAATGGTGGAGGACACTTGTCATTTTGTTAATAAATAGCTAGTAATTAATAAAAAAAACGTTAAGTCAATGGGCCCTAATTTAAAAACCAAAATCATGTACCTAATAGTGTAGTGCCATTTGATAGAAAGTTTCGATACCGAAAATCAACCGGTTCGCCACTTGGCGATTATTCCGGTCCGGGAATTATCTCCGAAAAATTCCAAAAAAATTCCTAAAAATTCCTTAAAATATAAAACACCCAATGGAGCACTCAAAATAATTTTTCAAATACAAATGTCACAGTATTCACAACCAAATTGCATTAGGCACAATTACTGGGAATGTCATGTATGCATGTACAGTTATTTGCATGTGCACAAATTTTACTGTGTACCAATACTCGTATGCATGAACAGTCCTAATTAATCCCAATCAAGCATCCTATGCCAAATTACTATTCTACCCTTCCCGTCGGGGGTCGGATGTTACATTATTATTCGAAACCTTAAAAAGAGAAAGGGTTATAATAAAGTTAACGAGCTTATCATTAGGCTATACATGAATTGAGGAGAAGAATAAGGGATTTGGAGCCGTTGGTTCTATACAAGGCTAATGGAGATAATCGAGGAAATTAATAGAAATTTACAATAAGATCAACAAATATATTAACGTTAATAAGTTCTTCCTATATCCACAATGTTTCTTATATTGCACATAACAACTGCAGTAGCTCTAGCATCAAGACTGGATGTGGGCTCATCCATAAAGATGATGGATGGATTAGCCACTAATTCTAATGCCATCGTTAGCCTCTTTCTCTGCTCAGTTGAAAGGCCATTAAATCCTAAAATTCCTACCAAGGATTTCTTGAAAGACTTAAGCTCAACCAATTCCATTACTTCTTCAACAAAGATCTGAAACCAAGTAACAAATTCATAGTTAAGTATATTGTCTGCAAGATTACTACTTATGGCATATTAAAAACAATAAGGATATTCAGAACATGCATTGAAGATAGTCTCAAAAGAAGAAGAACAAGGTGTCATGCCATTTACATTTCCTTATTTACTTCTATGCCAAGACGAAGCCAAGCAGAAAACAAAATAGACTCATAAACATTCACATATAGTGAATGAAAATCATTTTGTTCACAATAGCCGCAGACGTGCACAAAAGTAGCTTGATTCTTTGGATAACTAGAGATGCTGATATTTCCCTCAACGTACCCAGAGTTTTTCCTTCCCACCAAGACATACATTAAGGTGGTCTTTCCTGCACCACTTACTCTTACCAATGTTGTCAAAATACCTGGTCTAAAAGCACTGCTTATGACCTATAGAAGCTGCAACCAACTCTCTTTAATACCTTTATTTTTCATCTCCTGACAAGTTAAATTCAGCATGATTTTGTGAAAACAGATACAAATATTTTGAATCATTTAGCTTCAGTGTATTTGGCCTACTCTAGGTACATCAACATAGTAGTTCACATGACTGAAAGCAAGTAAAGAGGCTGGAACAGCAAGACCATTCCTCCCATAGACAAATCATTTGCAGCATGAGCAAGTGCCTTAACACTTAGTTCATAATTCCTGATCACTAGCCTATAAACACAAACAAATCAAAACGTCATAATGATAGCACAACTGCAGGTTCGTGTAACATGAAATGTTAATTTGCACAAATAAGAAACGAGTGAATTGGTGATGATAATTTTGTCTAATTCTCTTAAGGTTGTGGTGTTGCAGCAGTTGACAATTGCATAATGGTAGTTCAAAGGGAATCTCTTTGACGCTAGAAGACAACAGTTGTACACATCTGAGATTGAAGAATATTTATTGGTTGTCATCTATTTTTAGTCACAGTTAATGTAAAACATTTTTCTGTCCTTTCTTTATTCATCAGTTTAGTATCAATTAAAAGCTTCTTATGCACAGTAATCGTTTTCTTTCTTCTTCTTCTTCATAGCTCTTCTAGAGCTTTCATGGTGATTATTCTTTGTAGCTGTTTGTTCATGGTATCAGAGCAGAGATCCCACCCTCTCTGTCTTTAATCAATTTCCTGAATTGTTTTTGTTCTTCTTTTCTCTCGAGCTATGGCAGATCGAATAAATCCAGCTGTTTTCGATGAAAATACAGTTAGCTAGACTATTCAAACTACTAGATCTAAGAAGGATCCATTGTTGCTGTAATCATCTAATAATCCAGGTGTGAGTTTAGTCACTAATCCTTAACTGCTAATAATTATCGAATCTGGAGTTGAGCTATGAAAATTGCATTGAAAGCTAATAATAAACTATGTTTCATTGATGGCACTTGTCCTGAACCTAATGTTGAGTCTGTGAACTATGATGATTGGCATAATGCTGACTCTATGGTTATTTCCTGGATTTTAAGCTCCATGTCTAAAGATTTAACTGAAGCATTCATTTATACTCCTACTGCTAGAGAGTTATGGCTTGAATTGGAAGAAAAATATGGTGAATCTAATGGTCCTCAAGTTTATGAGTTGAAGAGGCAAATTGCTTCAATTAATCAATGAGCTAAATCAATTGCTACTTGCTCCACCAATTTGAAGAAACTGTAGGATGAGCTCAACTGTTTAGAGCCTGTTTCGAAATGTACCTGTAATAGTTGCACATGTGGAATTTCTAAGAAGGTTGAGGCTGTAAATACTTCAGATCGGGTGATGCAATTTCTAATGGAACTTAATGACTCTTTTGATAGTATTAGGAGTCAGTTATTAGTGCTAGATCCTATTCCTAGCATTAATAAGGTGTATTCTATGGTGGCTCAAGTGGAGAAGCAAAGCCAGGTTCAAGTGAATTTTAATGATGTTATTGAGACTAATGCTATGTTAGCCAGAGGTAACGCTAATGTTACTGGCAATAAACCCAGAGACAATTATAAGAAGAAAGATTCTGCAAAGAAGGGAGACAGATTATGTGCCTATTGCAATAATTCTGGTAGGGAGATAGATTCTGTGCCTATTGAAATAATTCTGGTCACACTGAGGATACATGCTTCAAAAAGCATGGTTATCCAGCCTAGTTCAAGGAACAAAAGAAGCAGAGGCAATAGACTGGAGTTACTGCACGTGCTAATTTGGTTGATAATCCTTTAGATATGCTTAGTGACAATTTTTCTAATTCCACTGAGTTGAGTTTTTCTTTATCAGAGCTCATTCACCAAGAGCTTATGAAGATTATAAAGGGAAAGTCAGATAATAATCCTAATGCTAATCATGTGAATACCGTTTATTTTGGCGACTTTGCAGGTACTGCCACTTGTTACTCAGTTATTGACATTTCAAGCAATTCTTGGATAATCGACACATGAGCATTTAGTCACATATGTGGGGATTTTTCATTGCTTGTTGATTCTTTTAAACCTTATATAAGGAGTGTGGTACATTTACCTAATGGACATACTAGAAATATAGAAAAAATTGGCTGTGTTATTCTAAACCAAATTGTAACTCTTCAAAATGTTCTTCTTGTGCCTTCTTTTACCTATAACCTTCTTTCTGTTCGAAAATTATCTTTTGATTCTTTCATTATTTTCACTTGTTATCCAAATCATTGCGTTTTACAGGACCTTCACAGTAGAAAAGCTCTAGCTATTAGGACAGTCAAAGCCAATCTCTACATACTACACAACCATTCATTCAAATCTAGTACGATCTTTTCTTTCTGTACTAATCCTCAATATGTCAACATAGCTGCATCTATTCCTTCTTTTTCTTGTAACTCATACAATAATACTGATTTGTCTGTATGGCACAGCAGACTAGGTCATCCATCTGAGGGTGTCCTTTCTCATTTACCTATTGTACTTCCTAAATCTATCAATAAAACTTGTCATGTTTGTCCTATGGCTAAACAAACTAGAGTTCCATTTCCTTTAAGTTCCATTCAAAGTGATACAACTTTTCATTTGTTACACATTGATGTCTAGGGTCCTTATCGAACTACTTCTTTATCAGGTGCACACTATGTTTTAACCATTATTGATTATTTTACTAGGTCCACATAGACATACCTAATGCAGCATAAGTCGCAGACAATTACAATTTTGCAGAATTTCTTAAAACTTTTGCATAATCAGTTTGATTGTTCTGTTAAAGTCATTAGAACAGATAATGACTCAGAGTTTACTAGCAGACTTTGGCAGTTAACATTAACTGAGGCAGGCATTATTCGCCATAAGTCCTGTGTTTATACCCCACAACAGAACGATGTTGTTGAGCGGAAGCACAGACATCTTTTACAAGTTGCTAAAGACATCATGTTTCAGTCTAGTCTTCCATATGTGTTATGGGGTGATGCCATCCTTACTGCTACATACTTAATCAATAAGACTCCTTCTGCTCTTTTGTCCTAGAAAAGTCCATCTGAATTATTGTATGGGAAAGCACCTGATTACTCTTTGTTAAGAAACTTTGGTTGTCTTGCTTTTGCAACTAATGTGGATCCTCACAAGACTAAGTTTGATAAAAGAGCTCACATGTGTGTTTTCATTGGGTACCCTACTAAAGTCAAGGGTTATAAATTGTTTAATCTTGATGAGAAGAAAGTATTATTGGCACGGGACATTTCCTTTTTTGGAGTGTGATGTTTTAAAGGATAGTTCTGTAGCCCCAATACCTTATCCTATTATCGTTACTGATTTTGATTGTGTTTCTCCTCACATGCCTGAAAATCCTTTGCCCCAAACATCTTCCGGTGATGATACTGTTCCAGTTGATGATGTAGTAGATGATAGTGTTATTGATGCTACCGAACCTGCTGTTCATGAATCTAATATTGGTGTTAGACATAGCACAATGGTGAAGCATAAACTAAAATGATTCACAGACTATGTGGCACATTCCATTCCTACTTCTTCTCCTTATACTCCACCCTCTTATCCATACATTGAACCCACTTCTTTTTCTAAACCTTAGTTATCATATCTAGCTAATATGTCTGTAATTTCTGAACCTTACTCTTATATTCAAGCAAAATTTTATGATGAATGGAACAAATCTATGCAAAGTGAGATTGATGCTCTTGAGAAAAATGAAACATGCGAGATTACAACTCTACCTCTAGGAAAGAAAGCTATTGGCTGCAGATGGGTTTATAAAACCAAGCTTAGGCCTGATGGAAGGGTGGAAAGACACAAAGCAAGCCTTGTAGCTAAGGGTTATAATCAGATTAAAGGGATTTATTATAGAGATAGTTTTTTCCCTGTGGCTAAATCAGTTACTGTGAGACTTTTATTAGCATTGGCTGCTGCTAAGCATTAGTTTTTACATCAATTGGATGTAAACAGTGCATTTTTACATGGTCATATAGCGGAGGATGTTTATATGTTGCCACCTGAAGGGTATGCTAAAGCCTCAGCTGGACAAGTTTGCAAGCTCAAGAAGTCCTTATATGGACTTAAGCAAGCTTCAAGGAAATGGAATTTGGAGCTTACATCTAAATTGCAGCAACTTCAATTCAAACAATCAATGCATGATAATTGTTTGTTTGTGAAGAAAGTAAATGATATAATGGTGATTTTGCTTGTCTATGTCGATGGCATTTTGGTTGCTAGTAATTCAGAACAGGAGATACAGTTGGTGAAAGATTCACTTCATACTGCTTTTACTATTAAGGACATTGGTTCTGCTAAGTACTTCTTAGGTCTAGAGATTTCTAGATCACAAAAGGTTACTCATGTTAATCAGAGAAAATATATCCTTGATTTAATCAATGAGGCAGGGTTAGTAGGTTAAAAACCTGTAAGTACACCTATGCCAAGGAATTTGAAGCTTATACAAGATCAAGGACCTAAACTTTTAGACCCTGAACCTTACAGAAGACTTGTTGGTAGACTTTTATACTTAGGCTTTACTAGGCCTGATATCACTTATGCTTCACAACAATCAAGTCAATTTGTTCATGCCCCTTGTCAAGAACATTAGAAAGCAGCTCTTCATGTTCTTCGATATCTCAAAGGGTGTCCTGCCAAGGTTCTTTTCCATTCTGCTGATTCCTCACTACATTTGGAAGGGTTTTGTGATGCTAACTGGGCTTCGTGTGTAGATAGTAGAAAATCTTTGATAGGTTATTGTTTGTTTTTGGGCAGTTCACTTATTTCCTAGAAAATTAAGAAACAAGTCATAGTTTCTAGGAGTTCTGCCAAGGCAGAATACAGGAGTTTGTCCTCCACAGTTTGTGAGATGCAGTGGATTCATTGCCTTCTGCAAGATCTTCAAGTTTCAATTCCACAACCAGTCAGAATGTGGGGTGATAGTTAGGCAGCTCTTCACATTGTGGCAAACCCAGTGTTCCATGAAAGAACAAAACACTTGGAGATAGATTGTTATTTGGTGAGGGATCAATTTAAGAAGGGATTTGTTCTGCCAAGCAAGATTTCCAGCAGAGACCAAGTTGCAGATTTTGTCACTAAATCCCTCTCATATCCTCAGTTCCGGTATCTTTTGTCCAAGTTGAGTTTGGTAGATTTTCACCAACCTCCAACTTGAGGAGGGGATGAAGACTATTTATTGGTTGTCATCTATTTTAGTCATAGTTAATGTAAAGTTAGTTTTTACTCTTAGCTAACTTTACCCTGTATATAAAACATTTTCTGTAGTTTCTTTATTCATCAGTTTAATATCAATTAAAAGCTTCTTAAGCACAGTAACTGTTTTCTTTCTTCTTCTTCTTCTTCACAGCTCTTCTAGAGCTTTCATGGTGATTATTCTTTGTAGCTGTTTGTTCAGAGATCACTTACCATTTGAACTAGGGGCCAACTTTTGGTTACTATAATTTTTATGATCATCTTGAGCAATTACAGCTCCAGAATTTCCAAGAACTGATGTACAAATCTAGAAAAACAATGAGGACACAAACAAATGTATTAAACCAACACATTTAATTTGCTGACTTTACATTTGAGAAACGTAAGTGTTGCAATGATGAGTAAGCTGGAAAGAAGAGAAAATCCCATAAGCACCCCAATGCAAGTCCAATACCAGTACTCCTCAGTGAAGAAATCTCTTTCCTTAAGGGCATATTTTCCAACTGTGGCTTCTTTTGAGTTGTGCGTTGACTGTTCAAAGAGATGTATGCTATTAAACTCACTAGAACTCCATGAGATAACTTGATGTAAGTTAAATTAAAAGAACGAGATTTATAATGGTTTAAACTCACAGCACTCCATCTGTCGTTGAGAAACTCATTCATAGATATGGCATTCTGTTCGTACGTCAATGGGATATTGGTAATGTTGTCGCATGCAACCAAATTGATATCAACTCTAATAATGAAATATGTAGTTAGTGAAGAGTTGAGACTGTTCCCATGAAGAATCTATTGGTAAATGTTATACGAGTTGAAAACTAAAACAAATTGAGGGGAGATTGAATTAACGTGATTATAAGAACTTAAAAATGACAAACATTGGAAATAAACGAAAATATTCAGATCTGGAAAGTTAATAACAAACTTTGGTTTCAAGTCACCTATGTTATCAAAATAATATGGATCATTGATATAAAATTAAGTTCATTAACAAATACTCAATGAGTGATGTTCTCTTTTAAGATTAAATGAATAGAAATATGTATTCTAAACACTCTTATTATTCAATAACTTAGATACGATCTTAAGTTTGATTAATTAATAGCTTTAAGAACTAAGAGAACCAGTGACCAAGACAATACACATACGATATGTATTTAATCTAGATAAGTAACTTTCTTAGAATTTCCAATCCCTAACGTAAAGATGGTAGTCTTAATTGTCACTTTAGATTAGTAAAATTGAACTTAAAATCTTACTAATCTAGCTGTAAATTAAATCAATTAATTCCTAGTTGCGCACTCTAGAGATCAATCAATTCAATCATAAAAAGCAATACCAAAGACACTTAATATTCATCAATGAAATAAACTTTATTAAAAAAATCTCACACATACTAAATGATAATGTGGCTCTTTTCAATCAAGAAAAAGAATTTAGCTACTCGTAACAGAGGTAAAACTCACTAGAAAAATAGTAGAACACATAGTCTCCATATCTGCCCTTTTTAGCAAAAATCTAAAAAACTAAAAACCAGAAAAAAAAACCAGCAGCAAAAAAACGTAAAGATGATTAACTAGAAGTGTCCTCTCTTCCCTCTTATCGTTATCTTTATTAAATACACCTCCCGGGCAAATACTTTATTAATAAATATTATAAAAAAGATTAAAATAAATTTAAATATAATAATTTATTTTTAAGTTTTATTTAATGTATAATTATTATTAGTAATAAAAAATTTATTTTATTTTTAAAATAAATAATTTAAAAATCATAATAAAAGTTGAACCAAATAACTAATTGAAAAACTTTGAAAAAAAGAAAGAGGGAAGGAAATTTAGTAAAATTATAAGTTCTTATATTTTTTTAAATTTTTGGTACTAGTCGGCCGATACCAATCTATATTTATACCCGATATGTATAGTTTTTATTGCGTTCTATTTTCTAATTAGTATGGTATATATTGGCTCGTAGCAGCCGGTACAGAACGACAACGAAATTCAAAACCTCAAGATAAGGCGAACAATCGCGAGTTTGGCTTAGGGAGCAAGTCAGATGTGTTGAACTCTTCATTGACGATCTTTTCAGGAAAATCAGACTGCATATATGCGTTTACAAAATGCAAAAGATCAATCAATAATCAGATCAAGGACATGTGTGGCATTGTACGATTTACACGTGTTTTCTTCTGTTTAATGTCGCAGGTCGTAACCCCGCAGAGTGAAGCACCAATTGCTTCTAAATAATACCATTGTAAACACTTTCTGGAGGCCCTACGTGGCTAAACAAATCTAAGTTCCTCTTGCCAAGTAGACTTGACATTGGGTCAAGCTAAATTACGCCAACCGACCCAAAATTTACATTCAAATCCAGACTTGATTGAATTATAGACTTATCGCCTGAACCCAAACCCGACCAAATTTGAGCAACCAAAGACCCAATGGAACTTAAATCAACCCAATTAACTTTTTTAATTTAAAATTTAAAAACATCATTTTACTTAAAATAATATCATTTTATTTAACATATTTGAACTTCAGGCTAAACCAAGACGTTAAAATACAAAAAAAAATCTAAAATTCAACCCACCCATTGGCTTCGATCCGAGCCAGGTCAAACAAAAAGTGTCATTCTTAGTTATGCCAAGTTGCTGCATTCAATCAACTACCATAAAAAGTCGCAAAAAAATTGAAGCAGAGAATTGGGAGTTCCAAACAATTAACAAGATCTGATAGTATGCAACATTAAAAGAACCAAGAAAGAGAGTTGCAGCAATCAAGGTGAAGTTTCAATTTCTGTTGGTACGCAAATCCCACAATTGACCAATTATTTGAGCCGATAAATTCAAACATATGCATGAACAAACAATATTTTAACAAGAAACAACTTAATGCCTCTCATCATGCAGTGCTACTTCATTCTTTCTTGCCAATACCATGAGACATATTGTAGATACCTCGCCCCTGAAACAAGAAAATAATACAAATTTCGTGTTAACAAAAGCAATTATAAATTCCGTATACTCAACACAAAAGGCTAGAAATTCCTTACAAAATAAAGCCCTGACCATACTTACAATGAGGTACAGTGCGCTGCCTGCCAAAGCTAATGGAATGGCTACTGAAGTGATTTTATCAAGCGGTCCTTTCAAGTACGTGTGTTTGTGGATACTTTGGAAATACTTCTGCTTTTCAAGAAGCTTCTCTCTGGGTCGAAAAGGTGACTCAGACATCTTGTTGCCTAAGTAAAGGCCAAATCAGAGTAGATAAATTATAGAAAAGATAAATACTAATCAGAAGCAAATACAGATAGGTCGTATATAAATCATTTGTAGTATATCAGTACACAGAAACAAAGATCTACGTTGAGAATGAAGCGATGGACAAATTGGATTCTTAGAAGCTCATGTAACAATGTGCGTAGACAAACAAACATCAAAAGCAACCAACAGCCTCCGATAATTCATAACAGGAATAATACTTGCCACTTGACAAGCATTTACTAAGCAGTCAAGAAACTAAATGGTCTAAATCCTATCCAGTAATTCTGAAAGATTGTACTCTCATCAATAAATTTTATAGTTGTGTTCAGGCCTATAGTTTGGATAGAGAAGCTCCAAAATATAGTATAAGAAAATGCAACCCAGAACAACAAGCAACGAGATAAAGACAATAACAAGACTGATACAGAAGACAAATTCATTCAAGGTCTTTTATATGCTATAGGTTTATATGTTTGTTCAAGTCAATACCATAGCGCTGCTTTACACAAACTGTTTGCGAAATAATCAATTGTTTCTATGATAACAATGTTTAGCTCCTATGATCATTATTTCAGTTTAATTGTTTTGTTGCGAGACATAATAATGAATTGACAAGCAATCTATTATTTAAAAATAAATATTCAGAGGAATAAAACTCGAACTATATTGTTTTCCAAGTGCAAAGTGTCCAATGCCCAAAAACAAAGCACATGTTCAAGTGTACATTCACTACAAGCATGATTGCCTTGAGCTCGTACAGCCTATAGAAGAGCAAAATTTTAACCACGCATTTTAAAGATTAAGACTGCAAGCTAGAAGGTTACAGCAATAACTTGATCAAGCAAAGTGGAATCAACTAGCTGCAACCAATAACCAATTAAACAACCATAAGCAGTAATATCTTCAAGATTTGACTTTACTGCTGGGTACTCCACCTATTGGTTATCTTGCTATCACTTCTCCTTACTTTTGTTTATATCTTTCTTCTTTTCACTTCCAGAAAGAACCTGAAAATAATTGGACGCTAGCTAATTTGTTTCTTCATAGTGCAATAGAATATGGCTCACGGTTAGCAGTTATGTATAGTCATGTTTAGTTACTGGGTGTTGTCATCTGTAAAACGGGTCGAAAGCAAACCTAGAGAAACGTGTATCAATCGGAACTGAGAATTTGAAACCCAGATTATAAAAGAGAAAAGGGCAATATAAGATCTCAGTATTGTTGCGATTTCAATAATACAAGACATTGATATTGATTAGAACAGAGAACCCGAGTAGCACTTCTAAGATGGCCTAAAAAATAGAACAATCAAATTTGCATCTGCAAAGAGTTATAGAAATAAAGAAATTACGAAAATTTTAACACAAAAAAGCAACAAATCTTGACTATTATCGAGCGAGGAGCGACGGGAGCTATAGAAGTATTCGATAAAAAAGAAAGCAAGTCACAAAGGATAAAACCCATGTACTTGATCGAAAATTTAGAACAATCCCATGAAAAACAAATCAAATGCTTTTCGTGTTTTTGAAGAACAAATCCTCACCCGTCTCGATTATGATGATCTGCGGCAAACTGGCACGGAAATGGCTGTCAGATTTAGGGTAAGGTGTTTTGGGAGATTTTTCTGATCTGTTACGCGGTACAATACAAACAGAGTTGTGCGCATTCAGATTCGGGTCCGGATCCAAGTCACCATATCCGACCCGAATGCTTAATTAGATCTGAAACTAAGTCCAGAATAACTGCGATGTCGTATAGCGGTTTTCTTTCTTTTCTTGTTTTCTGTATAAGCATAGATGAATGATAATCTAGTACAGTCGAGATCTTGTGGACACCACCTGCACCTCTCCCTCAGTCGCTAGCAATGGCCGAATAAAAAGCCCTCCCTCCAATTACATAGTCGTCTTCTGTTCTTTGCGTCAAGATGCGCTCCAAGGACAGAATCGCCTACTTCTACGACGGTTCTCTCTAGCTTCTTTCTTATTTGCTTTAATGGATAGTACTTTTTCCCTTAACTGTGGTTGGTTAATGTTTTGCACTATTCGGCTGAATATCAATTGTTTGATTTCAGTTGCTCCATAAAACTGACCAAGAACTCTGGTTCTCTTTCTCTCTCTCTCTCTCTCTCTCCTTTTTGCTTGATGATTAGATTTGTCGAACTTAGAATAGGTGAAACTTCCAGCTTTACTTATGGAAATGGAGGCCAATTAATGTTGAACTTTCTTTAAATTATCTTTCTTGTGATGTTGTAGTTAGCAACTGAATCTTTATAGCACTCTCTGCTTGCGTCACAGCATTTCCTTGCAAAATGTGTAAATTTCAATTGGAGCATGTACTTGTGCCAAGTTTACAAGTTTATCTTGTTTCAAGGACTGGGACTTGGTGTTGTGATTTCGCAGGGGATGTGGGCAGCGTTTACTTTGGACCAAATCATCCGATGAAACCTCACCGCCTTTGTATGACCCACCATCTTGTTCTTGCCTATGGACTCCACAACAAAATGGAGATTTATGTTAGTCACTCCATTTAAACCTTTTTGTCTTATAAAAAATCTCTTTCATATGCATGTGCGTGTGTCAGATTCTACTGGGGAGTGATGCAAAGTATAAAGTGTGTAAATTGATGTATATTGCTTCATGCAGCGGCCCCATAAGGCGTATCCTGTTGAGCTTGCTCAGTTCCACTCTACTGATTATGTTGAATTTCTGCAGCGAATAACACCTGATATGCAACATTTGTTCACAGATGATTTGGCTAAATGTATGTGTTGCTTTCTGAAAGTCAATGAACTTTCTTATTCTCTCTCTTTTTTATAGTACTTAGACATTAATTTGGCCCATCTAATACATTGTATCATATGTTATGCTAAAACTTAAATTTGATTTGGGTGAAGAACATTGGATAAATCATGCTTTTTATCACCTAAAAATTGACTACCTCAATTTTGATCAAAAGTTATACATGCCAACTTCCTGAAAGATAAGGCATGACAGAAAGTTGCACTGTTGGTAGAGTATATCTTTTCAATTAGTTTTAAAGATTAATGATTATCAGTTTTATATTCAGTTCTAGTGATTTTTGATTGCATATTGTTGTTAAGTGAAATTGTTAGATTCTTATTTACAGCAAAATATTCCTTCTGAGTATGGTTCTGTGAAATAATATGATAACTGAGTAGATCACGGGAAGAAATCAGTTAAGGAAAGATGAACCTTCCAGTGATATCATATACTTCCGCTTCTTCTATGGTTCTGTGAGAAAAGCGGAACCTTCCACTGATTTTCTATACTTCTGTCTCTTGTTAATGCTTGTAACTTTTGTGGAACCTTTAGCGCTCTTGGTTCTTTATGATATCCAAAACATAAAAGTAGCTTGTTTTTCAGGAACAGGTATCTGATAGCAGGATAAACATCTTCTTCTTTCTTCTTCTTAATTTTTCCCTTTCTTCTATTCGAAGCTTTATGATTTGACTTTGGAAATGGAAGCTTTGTTGTGGTTCTATTTATGATAGGCTGGTTTTCAAGATATTCATCTTAACTCCAATTTTCTCATATATTTCTTTTGTTATTCAGATAATCTTGGAGAAGATTGCCCTGTCTTTGAAAACTTGTTTGAATTTTGTCAAATATATGCCGGTGGAACCATAGGTAAATTACCTCAAATGTGAAATGTTGTTTAAAACTTGATTAGGATCCCGCTTTACAGCTCTCAACAAGAATTTTCTTGCAGATGCTGCACATAGATTGAACAACAAATCATGCGATATTGCTATAAACTGGGCTGGTGGTTTACATCATGCCAAAAAGTGTGAGGCATCTGGATTTTGCTATATCAATGACTTGGTTTTGGGGATCCTAGAGCTTTTAAAATACCATGCACGTGTTCTGTATATTGATATAGACGTGCATCATGGTGATGGTGTAGAGGAAGCCTTTTATTTCACTGACAGGTAACTAAACTCCTTGGTTGTATTTGAATATGGAGATTATATCAGGACCATGAATGCTGATGGCAAAATTTGTCAGCCTGTTCAAACTGGTGAATACAGTAATCCTACATATTGATGGCCGTGATCATCTACTTATTGGATTCTGTTGCACTAGCAGGCTATTTTCTAGATCATTTAAACCCATCAACAGAAATCATGCCAATGTCCCAAATTTTGTTTCATGAAGTTCACTTTTAGAATCATAGTGCTGTGAAGTAGGAGTATTTCTTCATCCACTAAGGTTGAAATCTTAGTAGGTGCCTAAGGGTGGGGATTATACCGCATCAGAAAAGCGGTCCCATGTTGTTCACTTTTTGAAATATAAACTTTACTATTAGTGATGTTGTGTGGAACCTTTAAAGTTTAGTGCTTATGCAAGTTGTAAATTGAAATATGGTACCCTTGTTGCTTTTGCTTCAGATATAACTTTTAATAGTAAATAGATATGTTTTTTCTTCATGCTATGTCCAGCAATTGTTTTCTGATTTTACTTGATTAAGCTAACAAAAAGAAAAGCTTACATTTTCTGTAAATAATTGGGAAAATTGGGAATCATTCAGTCAACTGTAGAAAAACTTGTACAAAAGTTGTGTTTTCACTAGATTGTTTGGACTAAAATCTAGTGAATAAATTAAGTGGTCAATGTGCAACATGGCAGGGTAATGACTGTGAGCTTTCACAAGTATGGGGATATGTTCTTTCCTGGAACTGGTGATGCTAAGGTGACTCCTCAATCCCTTGTCATTTCTTCAAGTCTTACAAGGTTTTAATCTTATTTTCATTTGTATTCATATGCTTTTGTATTGAAGGATATAGGAGAAAGAGAAGGAAAGTTTTATGCCATAAATGTACCACTGAAGGATGGAATTGATGATACCAGCTTCACTCGACTTTTTAAAACTGTAAGTTCTTGTTAATAACTGCCAACTTTAAACAGAAATCTCTGTTATGTATCAAGTGTAAAATTTTATTTGTTTCATTTTGCAGATTATTACCAAGGTTGTTGAAACATATCAACCAGGTGTGATAGTTCTACAATGTGGAGCAGATTCGCTAGCTGGGGACCGCTTGGGCTGCTTCAATGTCTCCATTGATGGTGCAGCTCTTCTTGTAATTGAAGCATATTTCCATTTCTTCCCTAGAATATTGCTTTAGAAAACTGGTGATTTTGGCCTTGAGCTAGTAGGTGGTAGCTTAGATGTGATTGGAAAGTTTACTCGCTGCAATTTGTATGTTCTTTGCAGGGCATGCTGAATGTGTTAGGATTGTGAAGAAGTTCAATCTGCCTTTGCTGGTATGCTTCGATGATCCAATGCTACTTTATATTGATGTATGTGATTGGTAAAGCTTACACGGCAGAAATCTGATATGCAGGTTACAGGAGGAGGGGGATATACAAAAGAGAATGTTGCCCGTTGTTGGACTGTTGAAACAGGGGTTCTTTTAGATTCAGAGCTATCCAATGGTAGGTTAAGGTGATGATTCACATTATAGACTTCCTTGTGAGCCAAAGTGCACTTGGTAGTTATTTTTCTTTCTGGATTCTTGGTAAAATTATGCATGAGTTCTGATTACTTTATTTGTGTGAAAGCTGTTTATCATTATGTTGATTTGAATCAACAATATCTAGGTTATGCATGATAATATGTTAAATATTCTTTTCTTTTAGAAAAATGCATGTCTGTTATCCTTTGAAAATCTAGAGTGCTAATCCTATTTGCGTTGCAAAGTTTATATTGAAGTCCACCCACCCTAACCCATGAATTCTGTGGCATAGATTGCGTGAGTGGTGGCACTAGATTCTTATTTGTTACTCCAATTTTCTTGCAGAGATCCCAGATAATGAGTATATTAAATATTTTGGGCCAGAATATTCATTGAAGATACCAGGTGGACACATTGTATGTTTGGCTTCAAAGAACTAATTTTGTGCACTTCTTGCAAAGTTGGTCATCATGCCAATATTGTCTGACCATCATGTAACAATTTGTGGTCTTGAAATTAAATCCAAATGGAGCTGAATAACCATCATAATTAATATTCTCTTGTTTTGTTTGATCAAGCAGGAAAATTTGAATAGCAAATCTTATCTTAGCACTATCAAGATGCAAGTAATGGAAAATCTGCGATGCATTCAGCATGCTCCAAGTGTACAGATGCAGGAGGTGAGTACAATCCAAGTATTTACTAAACCTTCTGATGTTTGGTAAGGTATATAAAAAGATATTGAAATTCAAATTTCAGAATCATGCTTCTCCATTAATCCATTCGGATGAGAAATGGTGCTTTTACGCACATAACTGGCTTAAGTTGATGATGCTCTTGAGAAATTGAAGGCTCAGAATGACTCATTGATGGCATGTTTGTGTTATCTGCAAAAATGTAGCTACAATTCATATAAAAAATTTTAGATAGGCCAACAGTCACCCCTTTGGCCTGGCTGTTAATATGAAAGATGTTAGTTGAGAACGCTGATATTTAGATGGGAGAATAAAAATCTATTAATGAACTTAGGTTGCATACATTAAAACTATTGTCATATAGTGTTCAATATGACCTTTAGCAGAACATATGGTTTGGTAATTCTTTAAATAAATCCATTTTTAGTCTTTAACATGATCATGTTTTTTATCGTATCTAATGAGTAGTGTGGGCAAGTGGTAAGAACAAAATTTTGAACTAGACAGTAATAATTTGGTTATGTTTAAAGATACTGACATGTGAATCTATTCTATAGATGAGAAGCAAGACTGGCCCCAAAAGCTCAATACCACTTAGAATATTAATTCTTACCCCATATTAAGTTTATATTCTTAGATTTTCAGTCTAGCACTTGGTTTCACTTATTGGATTATGGCTGTAATGTTAAATTTACAGGTTCCCCCTGACTTCTATATTCCTGATTTTGATGAAGATGAGCAGAACCCGGATGAACGCATTGACCGTAAGTTGAATTCCCTGATAGACATGAACCCTCCTTGATTCTTTATATTTGTGTAGCTTCACGCTTGGAAAGCTTGCTCAATTACTGTACTGTACTACCATCATTGGATGTGCTTTCCTCTAACCATTGACCTTGAATCGTGTTATACAGAGCATACCCAGGACAAACACATTCAACGTGATGATGAGTATTACGAGGGTGACAATGATAACGATCACAACATGGATATCTCATAGAAGTTAAATGGTGCTATTAATGTTTGATTGGTGGCAACTCAAAACTAGAATCCAAATTAGTGAAAATGTTTGATGTCCGTACTAACTGGACTGAGAGGTTTTGTATCTTACTAGGGCAGGTGTACGAGTATTTTCCCAAAATGTTGGGGTTAAAGGAGGTAGAAAGAAGCTATAGTCATTTGTATATAATTTTGAGATAGAGAGATTGATCATTGTCCTGGAGAGCATTCGGCAAAACTGTAATATTTCTGGGAGCACTGAATATTATCTGCCTTTTGTCATCCCCGTTTCAGACCAGCAGACAGCAGCTGATTATTAATGTTCTTTTTTTTTCGATAATTGCCACGTTAGTGACACTCCTGAATGTAATTATTGTAACAAGTGACAGTATGGTCTGCAAATTTAAGCAAAAATCATAACTTAGCATTCGTTGCAGTGTGTAGATGCAAGACAAATGCAATACAGGTACAAGAACACCACATCAAAACAGATATTAGGATGTAGCTGTAGATGATCTTACAGCTAAGTCAGTTATGCTACTAGAATTGCAAGAAATGATATGGACAGAGGGAAGAATAGATACAGTTCCCCTAATGCCAGCATAAGGTTTTTTATACTGATCAAGACCTTTAAGTATTCATCACATTGATTGCTTTATATTACAAATAAATTGCCTGTGCAACAGGCGAGAAATCAAAGACTGAATCAACTAGAAGTTCAGCGGCAGTCTCCACTCTACCGCCAAGTGAATTATGTTCCACTTCATCCCCATTTCAAGGGCTAAGGAATGGCAACACATATAAAAGTAAATGCAATACGTGTAGCTGAATCGATACACGCAATTCACAAAGTTCAACAAGCACTTGGTGCAGGTCATTCCTTTTCTTTTAATCCTTATACTAAAAGAACCAACGAGTCACGAATTTCCCAAGTCCCTGTTCTCTGCCAAGATGCAGTCCAGCAATGAATCACAAGCATCTTCAAGAAGGTCCAAAACCTGAAAAATATAGCTAGTATCAAGGGACAACAAATTCATAAGTTTCAACAAGAAATTTAATCAAATTTGATAACAAAACTGGAAGGCCTGCAATAATCCAATATATCTTTAATGGAGGGACCAATGTATTGATAGGAGAAACTTGTAGGCTCTACTGATAAAACCAACATCCATACATGAGATTTATAGGGGAGGGGGAGTTATGCAATGAACGATGCACATGTCATGGAGTAGTTAAGCGAGCAGGTTAAAAAATCAAATCAGATAGCAAAATTTGCTTTAGTGTATATGGAGGCAACATCATGGCCCAAAGATTGAAGCGATATGGAAGGCATTATTCAGGTCAGATCCACACTGAATGGTCTCTGATAACAGGAGCTACAGCTGAAAAAGAAATTAACTTGTGAAGAAAAATAGTGCAAGCAAGCAAAACTGTGCACACGCAAAGAAACAATGAATTAAAAGAAATTATTTGCTCAACCAAACTCAACAGCTAGATATGCATCTCAGAGACAAGATCCTGCCTGAAGCATTCTCATTTCAAGTTTGAAATTAAACTGAAACAGGCCTGCAACATGCCGTTCAACTTTCATGACAACATACTGCTTTAACTCACCTCAACTTTCAAATTAAACGCAAATAGTTAAAGCCTGAACTAAGTATAATTAAATGCAAAAAGCACTAAATTGTTCTACTGCTGCTATTTGACAAGTCATGCGACCATATCTCAATCCCGAAACTTTGTTTCACATTTCAGAGTTTTACAAACCATTGTCATTGCAAGTCGATAATTTCAACAATCTAACAAAAGAAATCATGATTAAGCCTGCAAAATTTGACTGAAAAGATGGGGCATACTTTCTCAAATCCCTGTGGTCCACCAAAGTATGGATCTGGCACTTCAGTTTCATCATGTTTCTTACAATAGGAGCACATTAATTTAACCTGAAAAACCAAATGAATCTTTGAGAGTTAAAACAAAGCAACCCTGTACTAACAGTCCCCAATCATTGGTCTTTCATTAACCTTCTTAGCAGCATCATCAGCGAGAGGCTCTCTGAATTTCCATCTGTTAAACGCCTCCAAGATATCCTCTGCACACAACACCAAAATACTCTCATTACTAAAACAATCTCACATGAATTTACAGACATCGCTAGGCTTCTGTTCTTTTCAGATATGACAAAGCACACTCAAATTCACCGAATGCTCAAAACACGTACATGCAGAAGACTGATAACCCTATAAACAATCTTTGTTCTAATCATTCACCCACCTCGATTCTGCTTGTCCATGGCAAGAATGATATCAAAATCTTTGAAATCAGACGGTTGTATTGGCCTAGATATAGATGTTATCTCAATCCCACGCCTTTTAGAGGCCGCACTCATTCTTGGGTCAGCTGGATTACCCTTCAAATTATTAAAACAACAATCAGATAATACTGACAAATAGACAACACAATAGATAACTGTTGTAGATGACCTCATGATAGTTAATGGTCCCGGCGGAGTCAATAAAGAACTTGGACTCAAGCCCTCTCTTCTTGACAATGTCCCTGAAGACACCCTCAGCAGCTGGACTTCTACAAATGTTGCCCAAACAAACAAACAGAACGGTAAAAGGTTTGATCTTTGTGTCTGTGGAGGGTTTTGATGAAGAAGCCATTGATGATGCTTTGATCAGAAGAGGCCTAACGGTGCAAGATGAACTGACACTGTTGATGGGTATTTTCTGACGATGGAAACCTTGGAGATAGTTTCTGACTAGTGGATTAATGCTCAGAGATTTGGTGTTGAAGTGGCAAAATTGTAAATTCAGAGATGGGATTGGCAGCCTAGTCCTGGTATTGGTGGTAACAGAGTACAAGGATGGTGATACAGATACACTCGTCATTTTATCCTGTGATGTATTGCTTTAATGGCGTTTTAGGAAACAAAGTTGTTTTGGGTTTGAGAGGTTGTGGTTCAGTGGATGTGGGTTGGACTGTTCTGGTCAAGAAATAATGGGATGGAGCTGGTTATGTTTATGGATTAGGCTACATCAAATATGGTTCGGCTTTTGTTGTAACTTAAATCTCATCACCATTCAACTGTTCTTCTGTTGTTAAATTAACAATTGTTGGTAATAATTTATGAAATATTAACTACAAAAAGTGACTGGGATAGATTTGATGGACAAATCAGAGGATAAGAACATTTTCGGTAATCTCATATTTCAACTCTCAAAGTCGTGTCAACGTATACATATCTAAGAACATTTTCAGTAATCTCATATTTCAACTCTCAAAGTCGTGTCAACGTATACATATCTATACATATCTACATAAATTGCCGCAATTGCAGGAATGCGTTTACACTATAATATTTGACAAGATAGACACAGAAATCTGGTTTTGTTGATTAAAACATCTCCAACTGATTATCCTTTTCTGTACTCCTACTTTCCTTACTCTTGGTAGTATTGTCCTTGTTATAAGAAGACACACCAATACCAACATCGCAAAACTTTGGCAACTCTGGTGGTACTGAGCACCGTATTAGAGGCCAATTAAGACCTTCAAAGAAAGGGTGCTGCCTGATCTCTGCTGCTCCTTTAGCAGATCCTAATCGGGTTTCAGGCTCTTTTATCAACAACCCTCTAATCAAATCTCGTGCATGAAAGCTGACTATAGGGCTGCTAGGAAACTTCAGGCTTCTTGACACCACATTTGTCAGCGTTTCCTCGTTTCCTGATCCTTTGAATGGTGTTCTACCATATAACAACTCAAACAGGAAGATTCCAAATGTCCACCAATCAACAGCACTTCCATGGCCCTCACCTTTGATCATCTCTGGAGCCAGATATTCGTGAGTACCAACAAAGGAGTTGGATCGGGCACTAGTTGGTTCCACTACAAGTTGCGGCAGTGGGTTCACCTGTGATGCCAAGTCAGATCTCAACTTGCGAGATTTCACGGCCACTGATAGAAGTCTTGGGGTGAAACATGAAACCTGCCACGCTGGATGGAGGCAGAAAGGATCAATGCAACTGGACTCAGAGCATGGACTTGACGTCTTTTTCACTTGCTCTGTATCACGTGAAGATGACTGAACCAGAATGGGATTAACAGTACATCTCAGTGACAAGTCAAAGTCTGAGAGCATTATATGCCCATCTTCCCGGACCAGAATATTTTCTGGTTTTAAATCTCGATAAATAACTCCAAGCATGTGCAAGTATTCTAATGCAAGAAGAACTTCTGCAACATAGAACCTACAGAAATGATAATTTCAAATTAGTTCAAAAACATGGGAAAGGGGAAGAAAAAGTTTTATAACCAAGAAAAAGGTTTACTAGAAGGAACAAAAAGATTCCTGCCCGTCAGACCTCCCCTATTTATTGACTAATAGGGCCATCAGAATCTCCCTTACGTATACTCTAACAGACACTAAAATAAGGACAAAGCGCATTCCTCTTGGAGAATTTCTGACAAAATAATATTCACAAGCCAATTACACTCATAAGCTACTATGCATGATGTTTTAAATGATAATAATAACATTTTATATTCTATGGATGAAGCCAGGAGCAGCAGGCTTAATGGCCCCATACTGAACAGTGTCCTGAAGAGAAAGCATACAGGCCTGAGTCCTGTACATAACCAAGCAATCACTCAAGCATCTCCACTTGTTTGTCGCACCCAAAATTCAACTAATGTCAAGTTCCAAAACGATACTCTTATGGCATCACTCTCATTTGCATCAACCTATTAGACCTTGCATAAAAAGGCCTAAAATTTTTCATAAATTAGTGTCTGTAACTTGCTCTGAAGACATCCACCGCAACGCAAAATGTTTTAACCCATCAAATATCTAGATTCAATTGTTAGATCCTTCCTGACCCAACTTTAATACAACTTTAATAGAGAAAAAAGATCAATGCTTCAAAGGTCTAAATAGAACGTGCCAATAAGCATGAATTCCGGATTAGAGGGTATGTTGTGGATAAGAGGAAAAGAGAAGTATAAGAAGGCAGGAATAAATTTTACAGGCATGTGAGAGGAAAGAATTAAATCATAAGTAGGATCACCCATAACAAAACAGGAACAAAATACACATGTATCGAATAGCCAACAGAGATTCGTACCTTGCTGCTTGTTCAGAGAAACATCTGCCAGGTCGCTTCTGCCTTGACATATGCAGATCTCCACCAGGACAATACTCCATAACCAAGCATGAGAACTTATCCGATACAAAATGGGCATATAATGTAGGAAGAAAAGGATGATCTAGCATCTGCATTATCTCTTTTTCAGTTCGGGCCCTGGACATCTTCTTTCTGCTTGCCAAAAACTCGTTGTCCATGACCTTCAGAGCAAATAGGCAATTTGTACCTGTTAGTTCAGCAAGATAAATAGACCCAATATCCCCACAGCCAAGCTTCTTAATCAGCTTAAAATGCTTCAAACTCAGGCCCCCATACTGCTTCTGACTTTGCCGAATGGCTTCCCACCTTAAGTCCCGTGACATGTGAGGCCTAGTGCCACTACAACTGGATCCACTCAAATTACTGCCTTCACTTGTACTTACACTGCTACTATAGTCACCAATGCTACTTTTTGAGCTTTGGGAGAATTCCCCCTTTTCTCTTGATCTTGACTTCTCATCAACTTTACTCAACACAGATTTCATCTTATTGCAATTTGAAATGTAATCAAGATTGTTTGGACTTGAATCCACAATGTTTGAAATGAATTCAGTACTTCTGGAATGTGGAGAAGCTTTCATAATTTCTTGTCTTAGACTCACAGCATGACAGTCACACATCCCGCTGTCTGAATTAATAAGACCAGAATCTAGACTTCTGTCAGTTTTTTCATTACATTCATTTAAACTGTTGGAGGAAGATGAATCCTTCTTTACTTTCTTCCTAATAAAGTTCTTGCCCCTGAAGATTGGCATAAAACGCGGACTACTGCAAGTAGAACTGCTTGAAAGACCAACAGCGCTGGAACTAGAAGGTAAGCAAGTGCTATGTAAGTGGCTTTTCTGTCCCGGTGGAATTAATGTTTCGACAGAAAATTTACGTGAGACCGATGCAGTTCCATCCACTTCTTTTAGATTCTCACTGGTATGCATGGCAGAGGAACAGCCTGCAGATTCAAGCCCATCACTTCGTGGTTGTGGAATTTCACTATTAAATCCAGTCACCAGAGGAACAACATGATCATGTACAGGAAGCACACCATCCTTCGCTCTTTGGGATGCTTCAAGTTCCTTCTCAGACGTACTAGCTGTGATTTGTTCTGGAACAAGGGATATTTCAACTAAATTTCCATTTCCTTCATTCAAGGGGAGGCCAGAAGCATTAGCATCAACAACCACTTCTCTGTACAATCTTTTGATAGTTCCCGCTTCTGAGGGCCTAGATGAAGAAGCTTGTTTGGACAATCGCTTCATGGCAGCCATCTCTGATGCCTGAGAAATGCACAATCCTCTCAATGCCTGTTTCAAACTCACGGGTTCAGCAATTCCAATCCCTGAGGTTTGAGGTGAACCAATTCTCATTGGTCTCTTCATAGCTTTCTTTCTTAAACTGTCTCTACCACCTTCATGCACCAGTCGAAGACCCTTAGTAGAAGTTCTAATGTCAATTGCTTCAAAAAGACGATTAATGTCATCTTCTATAGAATATTTATTACCCACTTTCAGAACAGAATGTTTTCCTGCTTTTAAGCTCATATCTGGTTCATATTCAGTATCTTCAGTTGACTCAACAATTTCAGATGTGGTGGGCAGCACATCCATCCCCATTGAATTGTCTTCTATACAGTAACAGTACTGATTAATACTTTACAAGGTTATATTAACCCATTTCCAGAGAAGTATGCCGAAAATACTTCCTAACATAAATTAGAAAAAACACGACAAATCCTTGGAACCTCTCTTCAGTCATACTGATCCCAAAGTTAAAATCCCCTGCCCTTACCCCTTTAGCATCCTCAAAATGAAACATCCAAATCCTGGCATGATAAACAACTTTAAGATAAATACAGAGAAATATATGGTCAGAAGAATAACTCATCCATGATTTGATTAACGAGCATGAAATAATACAATTAATATCTCCACAAGACCAGAATTTCTAGCACCAATAACTAAACTAATGTAATTTAAAGCAACTTATTCACCATAAGAATGTGGTTTCATGGAATTTCAAATCAACAGAGTGATCTATAAACTTAACCTAGCTTTCCCCATCAGTGATTCACACCCAAGACTGATGGCACAACTACCACATCTTAAAGTTTGGACCTTTTGACAAATACAAAAGCTGTTCACTTTAAGTTAAATCACTGAAGCACGCCTGGCACACGATATACAAACAAATAATTCAAAAAGCAGACAACTTTCTTCCTTAACAACCAGTTTTGGGCTATAGTAAAGCACATCAAATAATCAATATACTATTTTTTCCCAGCCTAGACATTATGCTTAATCATGTTCAAGCCAAGATAGAAGCAGTTGACTTCCATTTCAAATCAAGCTAATCAGGTTCTAATCAAACAACCCTTTTTCAACAGCAAGCACATCACCTCAGCGTTGCATTCTACCAATTACAATAGTAAATTCATTTTTTTTTTTTTAAAGGGAACAAACTTTAGAAAAACAATCAAATAAAATGGAAGTGATCGCAACTATTCCGAAACCAAAGAAACATAAAAGTAACAAAGAAAATAGAGGAAAGCACCTGAAGAAGAGATCAGAGGAATTGATGTATCAACGAGGACGCTATATAGAAGGGTGTTTTTGTTCAGATTAAAAAAAAAAAAACAGAGAGAGAGAGAGAGAGCGTGAGCGTGTATGTTGATGTTAGGGCACGAGAGGAGAGTGAATGAATGAGGAAAGAGCAAAAGAAGAGAAAAGGAAACAAAGTTAGAAATGATATCACGAGGAACGCAAACACTTTTTTCTCTCTAACAAATAGAGTACGCAGACAGAATTGGATACTCTTGAGACAGACACATACATACACACACTGTTCCTTTTTATGTTATGCCGGAAAACAACAGGAGGCCTGGCTCTCACCGGTCGCCATGTCCATACTACCAAGACTCTTTTCCAAACTTTTTTTCTTTTTTTCTTTTCCTGGTGTCATCAAATAGATTATGCTCGTCAACACAGAATTTTAACCAGTTCTATAAGATATCACTATTTTATACGGACTATCTCTTTGCCTGAACCTTCCCTCACAAAACTAATCCATATACAATCTTTTGTTTATAATAAGAAAATATAATTAAACTAAGGAAAGATAGCGTTGACCAAGTCAAATCGCGGTGAATTAAATTCAAATGAAATATCTTTTCTTTTTATTTTTCGATACCTGATCCGACCTGTCGTTCCTTTCGAATAACAAAACGCAACCCAACTAGGCCGAAGCACCTCATTCGATTAAAGCCGCCGAAATTACTCAACAAGCATAGCAATGGAGGACTCCCACAACGGCGACGCTAACAGAAACTTGACGGCGGACACCGAGCAAGAGGCGCCAATTGTAGGGCCTGGTCCAGCACCAAAGGCTCGCCCCAAACGGCCTCTCCAGTTCGAGCACGCCTACCTCGACGCTCTTCCCTCTGCCAATATGTACTTGTCTTTCTAGGGTTTATTAACTACATATATTATAGGTTTTGTCTTCTCTTTTAGTGCGTACTCTACTATCTGTCGTTCAGTCCTCAACAAATTGTCACCGTGTTTGACTAGCTTCTTATCTTACTTTCTTGTTCACTCGAGGATAGTTGCTAATGGAATCTGCAAGATTTAGCACTAATTTCTTCTCTCTGTCATACTCTTCAGGTATGAAAAGAGTTATATGCATCGGGATGTGGTTACTCATGTTGCTGTATCTGCAGCTGATTTTTTCATTACCGGAAGTCTTGACGGTATTCGTTCTCGCTATACATGAATACTAAGACTTGGTTTTGCATTCACAATATCGCTGTTTCTTTTTAATTGCTTGTTGTTGCTTGCTGTTTTAAAAATAAAAAGAAAAGAAGAGAGTGAAGTTGTTAAAAAATAGAACTTTTCTTTTTGTGTTACTGCACTGATCTTCCCAGGTGGGAAAAAACTCAACTACGGTATGAACATCTTTGCTGCTTCAAATCTTTGTGTTAAAAATATCTGGTCTTGATGTATGCTAGCTTCCATGCATAATGTGTTTGAATTTAGTTACTCTTTACACTTGGCCATATAGCACTGCACCATTTATTGGATTTTTCGTTTATTTTGTGGTTGGTTCACATATCCATGTCATTCACAACGTTATCCTGACTATCCATTTATTGAGCCATCCTAGAAACTACAATAATGCATGCTTCATTTTGACATTACTAGCTGTTTATTTCTTAAGAAAATTGGGTTAACTTTCAAACGCCATCCACTCAAGTGAGCATATGAATCCAGGACTTATGGGTCCTAGTTAGGGAGTGCCTATCGATAGGCTGCACCCGCCACCTCATTAAAGTTTAACTTTTGGTGCACTTGGTTTGCTCTTATCTACACCACCCTAAATGCAGTGGTTTTGTATGATTGTTTATCCTATAGTTGCAGCTAGGTAGTCATGAATTAGACAACAAGTTTGCTTGTATGTTGAATCTCATCAATTTAGAGGTTTTGTTGCGATGAAAATTTTGACTTAATTACCAACCTTTTTCATGACAACCTATTTTTGCTTGATAAGTGCTGCTTATTGAGTTAAGTGATCAAGAAATGAAATTATTCTCATTGTTTGGTATTGTATTGACAGTGCTTTTAAAGATGATACTCTTTATCAATGCTTACTAAATGCACTGTTCTTTTTTTTTTAATAACTAATATGAATCAGGGCATCTGAAATTTTGGAAGAAAAAATCTACAGGCATTGAGTTTGCAAAACATTTTAGATCTCACCTTGACCCCATAAAAGATCTAGCGGTGAGTTCTTTTTTCTCAACACTACCTCTGTAGCCTTATGTTTTATCATCTCCATTTTCATGTTCTTAAGACGGTGCAGTCATCAACCATGAGTTAGTTCAGCCATGCAGGTTAGTGTGGATGGCCTGCTTTGCTGCACAATTTCAGATGACAGTTCCGTGAAGATATATGATGTTGTCAATTATGATATGATGGCTATGATTCGCCTACCATTTGTTCCTGGTGGTGCGGAATGGGTCTACAAACAAGGTGATGTCAAGGCTAAACTTGCTGTTAGTGATCAGAAATCTTCATTTGTGCACATCTATGATGCACGATCTGGTTCAAATGAACCTATCATATCAAGAGAGGTTCGTACCTTAATGTCAATTGTGGTTTTCCAAATGAAAGGGTTTTTGTACCTATCTTGTCATGATAAAGATGCTTATGTTTTAAATTTCCACTCCTCCAGGTACACTTGGCACCAGTTAAAGTTATGAAGTATAATCATGTCTTTGATATTGTGATATCTGCTGATGAAAAGGGAATCATTGAATACTGGAAGCCTTCTACACTTAAGTTCCCTGATGGCGAGTATGTGCATAGGAACACTTACATTTGATTACTGCTTTGAAGGATATGGGCTGCCCCATTTTCAAGTTATTTCAATTAGATATTTTAAAGTGAAATGGTGTGGGCTTATTTCCTATGTTGGTGTACATCACTGAACCTTCTTGTGTTATGAGATTGCAGTTTAGGCTAGAGGCTCATTTTATATCTTCTTTCATTAGTTCATAACTTGGGAGATAATGGTTAATTCATAATCTTGTGTAAAATGATGGCATTTGATGTCTTCACGTACTAAGAGTTGCACCTTTTATAGCTAAAGCAGCTAGAACGTTGAATTTTGGCTTTGCTGTTATATTGGTCACCTAGCAATGGAATGCTTTTTTCAATGGAACAAGTTATGCCATCATGCAATTGGCTATTTTCTGATCTCTTGGATACTTGAATCAAGTTTGGCTGTTGTCTTTTAATCACGTATTGTCACTTTTAAGTTTTGCTTGTATGATTTTGTTGTCTTATACTCATTGATGCTTGATGGTCTTCTTTTATTTGGTCACTGCAGGGTGAACTTTAGATTGAAAAGTGATACCAGTCTACTTGAGATTGTAAAATGCAAAACAGTTGTTTCAACTATTGAGGTACATATTGCATCTCTATAACTGGTCGAATTGGTAACAGTCTTGTGCTTGAATATTGGCAATTGTACTAGTTTTTGTTTAGAATTTTAAGATGTTCAACTGTTTTCTCCATGAAATTGATTCAGAATGTAGTGGCAAAGAAAATTTGACTAATTGCATTGTAATCTTACTATTCAGGTGAGCTCAGATGGTAAGCAATTTTCCGTTACCTCACCTGACCGAAGGATTCGTGTATTTTGGTTCAGAACGGGTAAACTAAGACGAGCTTACGATGAATCACTGGAGGTATTAGCAAATTTATTGCAACTATTGCTTATAAGTTGTTAGGTTCTGGCCTCATTTATGAACTTTGTGCTCGTTAGGTGGCTCAAGATCTCCAGAGAAGTGGGTCTTCATTATACCAGTTGGACGCTATAGATTTCGGAAGAAGAATGGCTGTTGAGAAAGAAATTGAAAAGACAGAAACTGCACCACAACCAAATGCTGTTTTTGATGAGAGCTCTAATTTCCTTATTTATGCAACGCTCCTTGGAATTAAAGTAAATAACTAAACTTAAATTGCATGAAACATTATCTAGAGATCTGTTGTTGGATTTCTTCACCACAATATACCAATATTTTCTCTTTGTTCTTTCTACAACTTTTTGGATTCTGTGTTTTCTGTAGGTAGTAAATTTACATACCAACAAAGTTGCAAGAATTCTAGGAAAGGTGGAGAGTAATGACAGGTTTTTGCAAATTGCCCTGTATCAAGGTGATCGAGGCAGTAAAAAGGTTAGGAAATTGCCATCTGTTGCAGCAAATGTCAATGAGAGCAAAGATCCCTTGACAGACCCCACTCTTTTATGCTGTGCTTTCAAGAAGCACAGGATTTATTTATTCAGGTAGCTTCACTGGTTTTCTAACTGTTCATTTAAATTTGATGGTTTTATTTTCTTAAATATTCTCTTGTGATGCTATTATTGACTTTACCATGTGCTGAACTTGGACATGGTATTGATATTAACCAATTGGAGAGAAGTAACATGAAAACATTCAAATAGCTTCTGATATTTGCAAAAATTCTTATTATGCTTGTCTTCTATTTGTACTTGATGATGTATATGTTTCTTATTTTGAAAAGTTTGACCCTAGCGGTTCATGTAAAGAATGAAATATTTGGTACCAGTGACAGGATATTGATTGAATCCTGATAATTTGGTTTAGGAAATCAACACTAATAAGTTGCTTAACATTCCTTGACATAGATGGAAAATGAGTTTAACAGGTGCCAATCTGAACTAAACATGTTGGTTTATTTGAAAAACTTACTGAAGCAAATTACATTATCTTACTTACTGAAATTGAGCTCCCCTTTTTATTTTTATATGGCTTGGTTTTTCTGTTGCTAATTCTTTTCTTTTCTTTTTGTTGATTGTTTTATGATTTCAACAGCCGGAGAGAACCAGAAGAACCCGAAGATCCTACCAAGGGAAGGGATGTCTTCAATGAAAAGCCCCCAGCAGATGAGCTTTTGGCTGTATCTGATATTGGAAAAGCAGTGACAACGTCTCTACCTGACAACGTGGTAAACTTTCTTTTTGTGTTTCCATACACAATTTTATGGCACAAGTTAAACCTGGTCTATCAAATACATGAAACTAGAAAGCCATGAGTTTAGAGCTGTCTTGCAATTTGTTTAGACATGTAGATAAGTTCGTTAGCATGATGGCTGTTAAGTTATTCCATAAACTATGCATGTTGATATGCCCCATGTTCTCTTGTTCATAAAATAGAGCACAGCTGCCTTTTTGCACTTGTTAATCATATTGTCTGATCAATACTCTTTGACCAGATTTTGCATACCACAATGGGTGACATTCACATGAGATTGTACCCTGAGGAATGTCCAAAAACTGTGGAGAACTTTACAACCCACTGCCGAAATGGCTATTATGATAATCTCATCTTTCACCGTGTCATCAAAGGGTTCATGATACAAACAGGAGACCCTTTGGGAGATGGCACTGGTGGCCAGTCTATTTGGGGCAGAGAGTTTGAGGATGAGTTTCACAAAAGGTAACCTTTTTGGTTCATTTGCATCATATTGTATTGGTTCCTGAAACATCAAGATTTCCCCCATTCTATTCCAGAAACACTTAAAGAGATAGCAAAATTCTTAGTTTTGGTTGATGAAGATCTTCTTTGCTTCTTATAGAGGTTTATGCCTGTGGCTATGGCTGTCAGTTAATGTACTGGAAAGATGAATATAGAGTTGATAAGTAGTTATTGGTTAAGATTTCTTCCATATTTCCTCTCATTAGCTACTCATACAAGACCTGAAAATCACAAGAAATAAGTTGGTGGCATGGAGTCGTAACGAACAATCTTTAATGCTCATTATCACAGTGCCAATTGCTTTGATGGTTCAAATATGGCTTGGTCAAACTATAACCTTTAATTTGTGCAGAAAATGATGTTCTGGCCATTCATGTGACATTGTTAGATCAGTATATTTTGGCTCTTTCATGGAATTATTTCACGAGTCGGCATATAAAGGGGTTTAATTTAAAGAAACAAAGCTGTGGTACATGGGATATGACAAAGCTTTTTCCATTATTAATGTTTATATGTGCAGTGGTTTGGTTGCTGGAGTTATAGCCTGTACATAGAGTTGAGTAAAAATTGTGTAGTTATAACGATCTAGAAGAAGAATTTTAAGCTCAGTTGGGATGGGAGAGAAAAAGATGGGGAGAGAGAGAGAAAAGAATAACATATGGATCATGGTGAATATCTTATGGCTACTCTATAACACTTGTGGAGGTTTATCTAAGTGTGGGTCTGAAATATAAATTAACTAAAGTACATTCATTGTCATTACAGATGTTTGTAGCAAACTTTCGGTGGCTTGGTTGCTTATTTTACAGCAAAGTTTGAAGTGATTGGTTAAGTAGGAACATGTAGTTTTCTAGAAGAAGCAGAAGAAAAAGAGTAACTTCAAGAGAGAGAGAGAGACTTTTATGGAACTTGATGGAAACCCTTTATTACTTATACTAGCGTGTCTAAACAAAGCTTTTAATTCCAAACTTAACTTCAAATCTCCAATTGTCATAATTTCTACAGAAGGTATTTTGAAAATTCCCTTGTTGATTTCCCCAACACTTGGACATACAACGGATTTTTATGTGTCAGGTGCTCCGGCACACACTTTCTCTCTCTCTCGTGTATTTGCTATCTGACATTTTCCACTGCATACTCTAGATTCTGGTTTATTGGCATGATCTTTAGTTCTATTTGTACTACTGATCATATTTTTGTGTTGTCAGTTTACGGCATGATAGACCTTTCACACTGTCAATGGCAAATGCTGGACCAAACACAAATGGCTCTCAGTTCTTTATCACCACTGTAGCCACTCCATGGCTGGACAATAAGCATACTGTTTTTGGTAGAGTTGTTAAAGGAATGGATGTTGTCCAGGTAAAAATGAGCCCTAGTTGTTTGATATGCATTTACATTTTGCATATGCATGCATAGTTTCCCTTCAGATGTGGTTAAGAAATTCCATAATGTATTATGTTGTACAAAACTGACATTAAGTTTATTCATAAGTTCCGTTCTGAAACAAAAACAGGGGATATTTTAACTAGTTTTATTTGATCATGATGCGACTTTGAATGTCAACTTGCTCGCTAGCAAGCCATGTACTTTACTCTTCTTTAGGGACAGTTATGGAATTCCTTGTATGACCCATCACTAATAATATTTGTGGATGCCTCTGCATCGTATAGAAATATTAATGTGGGTACCGTTGATAGGCTATTGAGAAGGTGAAGACAGATAAAACAGATAAGCCATACCAGGATGTGAAGATCTTGAATGTGACTGTTCCTAAGTCGTAGCATCATTCTGTGATGGTCAGAGATGAATTTGCTCTGACGTGCACCTACAAATGATGCATCAAGTAAGTGTCTCATTCTAGTCCTCTGTACAGTTGTCTTATACTATGTTTAAGGTTATCCCCCTTCTTTTCTCTCGTAACATTTTTATTTTCTTGTCTGAAGCTACTTGGGATACACGATTGCAGCTGAGTCCCTTGTGGAGGAATAAGTTCAAATTATTAGTCATGGAAGAGAATTTTCTAAATAGTTATCACCCTGGACATGTAGGGATTTGTGTATTCATCGCAATGATTTAGGGTCTTAAATTCTGTTCTGTTAGGTCCCTTAGACATGGATCGAGTCACAGGACGATGTACAGAGTAATCTTGCCACTCTGTTATATTCCTGCTT
>JAOQMQ010000008.1:7549514-7560630 GCA_027563845.1 Erythroxylum subrotundum
CTATCCTACTTATTAGCTAACGCAATCTTATTGATAATAATAATAATAAAACCTATCTACTCATCAGGTAGGTTCTCCAACACCACGAGACTTGCGCATATATGTCTGTCCTACAAATGCATCCACAACATGTTCCTTCATCATGTCTCCTATGTCAATGGTCAAATAATCTGTGTGTTCTCTAGGAGAGATGATCAACAGCACAATAAATATTAGAAGATGTCACTCTGTTGTTTCCCCCATTCGGAAGAGGAAGGCTGATTTGAGTCATTTTAGCTTGTTTGGCTTGAAACTTATTGCTGATCTTTCAGCAAAAGTCTATATTTCTTAATAATGTGTCCAACTAATACTTATCCCCAAGTTGGTAAGTCGATCTCAGAATCCTGAGGAGAGGAATGTGCAGCTAAAGATTTATTTCGTGATTGATAAAAATTTAAGGAAATAACTCCGATCTTGGTCAGGTGTGACTGGAGTTATGGTCGTTTCCCAAAGGTTATTGTTTTTTACCCGTGGTGTGCAGATTATATTTGTAGACGAGTAGACTTGCTCCGTCTCTTTTAGTACATCTTAACATTTTCTTTTGATTTGTCAAGAAATTCATTGTTCTCCGTCATGATTGTCATGTTAATCATTACTTTGTCGGCTTCAGGTAAACATTTCTAACGTGCAAGGCCGCCACCTCCAGACACATCTTTAGCTGTTTTCGTACTGTAGATCGAAATGTAATGGAATCATGTTATCAGAGAGTGGAGAGCAAGCTGAGATCTTCCGGAGATGCTCATCTGTGCTTCATGTCTTAACGTTATTTGCAACTGTCGTGTAATATCATCCCCTGTATGTTCGATTGCTTGCTCTTATTCCTTTTCTAAGTTCTTACATGCCACCATGCTTACCGAACTGGATCCCGAGAGATTAAATTGCGGACCACCTATATATTTTTTCTTCGAGGGTCGTTCTCTCTGATATAAATCCAAACGTTTGAGATTCTGACCTTGCCATTCATAAGATAACTTGGTTTTGTTCACCTTAATAACTTGGTTTTGTTCATTAAGAGGTGAATCGTATTTTCCAATTGTAGTCCTGTGCTAAATTATGCTAATCGAGGTGTATGTGTTGCTTATAGCGTATGTTCTCTTTTCTTTAGCCGCCGCAACCATTCCATATTTCATGTGTTGATACTTGGTTTAGGCCCTTTAAGGTATTAATTTCGGGAGGAGAGATGGTCAGAGGTTGAAAATAAGCTTGGAGTTGAATTAGAAATTCAACATTATTATAATAAAAAAAAAGACTTATCCTTTTTTCTTTAGTTGAAGTAGAAATTCAACATTATTATAATAAAAAAGACTTGTCCTTTCTTCTTTAAGTAAAAAAGACAAATAATTCTAACCTTCACAGTTTAACGTGTTCTTTGTTTAAATTAAAATTTAAAGTTTACAAACATTTAAATTAAATTTTTTGTGAACGAAAATCTTAACAAAGACTTGACATGATTAGTTTTCTGACATGTTATAATATTTTATCTTTAAAATAGGTTTATAATACAGCATGTTAGCTTATTTGTTTTATTTATTTATTTATATTTTATTTTTATATTACTCATTTTTATTTTTTATTTGTATGTTGTTGTTGTTATTCTTGTTGTTGTTGTGATTATTCTTTTTTATTTTTTATTTTTTTATAATTATATTTTATCTTTTGTTTTCAATTTTATTGTTTTATTTATTTTATTACTTTTTTATTTATATTATTTTTACTTTTACTTTTACTTTCTATTATTTATTTTTATTATGTTTTTTTGTCTATTTTATTTTATTTTTTAATATGTATCTTTTATTATTTTTATTTTATTTTATTTCATATTTATTTTTTATCTTTTTTTTAGTTTTAATTTTTTTACAAACAGTTCTCAAATTTATTTTTTTCTCTTTTTTCTATTGAATCTATTGAAAATAACATCATGATCAATTAAGGATAAGATTGTGTAGTTTTGGACTTTTATTGAAATGTTATTGATGTTATTGTTTTGTAATATCACATGTGCACCAAGTGATATTATGGGACTCATTCTTAATTTTAAAATACATAAATATTGTAATTAACAAATTTATTTTCTTAATTAATAAAATCTTTTTGAGTAATAAAATATTATAACTATTTAAATTTTTTTACCTGATAAAATCTTTAATCTTAATTTTATTATCACTAAAATCCTAATTTACTCTTTCACACACCTCTCTTCTTCGATTGTAGCGACGTTCTTGTCTAACGGCTTCTTCACTTTGTCTTATTCATCTTCCTCAATGATATATTCACCTTTCTTCTTCTTTTTCATTGCTTTACTCTTGACTTCTTTTATGTGGTAATTTTCACACTTATGTCTTGTTATATTTTCATTTATCTTGACATTTTTTCTTGCCTCTCATGTGGTCCTTGTTGCGCATTGGACGCCACTAGTTTGCAAGCTGAACTCCGGGCGATTCAGCAGGGTTTGATCGTTGCTTGGCAGCGCGGGTATCGTTCGTTGGTTGTTAAATAAAAAGGAGAGAGTAGGGGTCTTGTTGGTTATGTGAGAAGTGTGCTTTTTTTTCCAACCTTTTTCGTTACTTCTCTGGTTATTAAATCAGAGAAGCATTACCTTAATTGAACTCCATCACTAAACATGGTGATCAGATTCGTCTAATATACCTAGTTAGTATATTTTTTATTTTCAACTAATAATAGAGTAAGAACTAATATACCTAGTTTTTGAAATTCTCTGTCTCCCGAATCAGCCTCAAGTGAATGCAATAGAGTAAGACCATAGGATAGGATTGAAAAAGACTATAATATGAATCTATTCAACCTTTATAGGTGAATGGAGTTAGAATTCTAAATTTTTATGGATGCAATCAATTCCAGTAATAATAAAATTATTATTGATTAATCAAATATAAAATAAAATGTTTAAATTGATTATATAACTTTTAGTTTCATGGGCTTGCTTTTAGGCTAGCTTTTGGTGGAGTTTGACTCGGATAATAAGTTTAAGCAAAGATGTCCCTTTCCTAAAATGGAAAGGAATTGATATTGCTAAATTTTGAAAAGCTATTAATTGTTCATTTATAATATGAATCTGGTTGAAATGGATAAATGGGGTTATAGATTATAAATGTTCCTTAATTCTGTTTCTAGAGTATCTTAAGCTTGCAGTTATAGCACTTGAAGGTGAGTTTCCTCTTGACACACCTAAGTAATTGTACGGATTGGACTTGTCTTATTTCAATAGATTCATCAAACTTTTTTGTTTCTGCATAAGAGTTTAATGATCCATGAAAACTAAAACTAATTTAGACAAGATTCAATCGTGTCTAAATTTAAATCCTAATAAAATATTAGTAATGTTATTTAGTAAAGGTTGAGTTTAATTATACTAAGAATAGCTAGAGTCTAATTATATTTTTAAAAAGAAATACCTATAAAAAAAGAAATGTGTTCAAGATAAATTCATATAACTATTTTTCATTCAATATTATTAGTGATTTCTACATATTTAGCATCTTTAAGGTATAGAGTAATATCCATATCACTAGTAATGACTGATCCTCCTCATAAATATTGCATATTGTATTGGTTGACTATATAGAGTGGCTATTGTGCCACTCTTATCAAACTTGCTTTCTTATATGGTTTTGTATAGTTCTTAATTATTAAAGTTTTTCAAGTCCCTGTTGATAAACATGGTTTCAGAATTGTATGTATGTCTCCTATCAATTGATCAAAACATAATATCCTATTTTGGTCATTTTAATGACTTATGTTGCTTTTACCGTTCTCTATTGGTTGATACATATGTTATAATGGCCCAATATGGAAGTATAATGCCTCTTTACAGTGGGAATTTCATGTTAGAACCTAAATTCAAATATTTGGCAGATTTATTTCTATATTTGAAAATGTTCACATTGATTATATCAGTAATTGTCAAATATATGAGATGGGGACGGATTTAGGATACCATCGAATTGATAAGGCCTAGTTTCAACTTCAAAGAGTCTTTGATACTTATTGAGTCAAACCAAAGTTATATTATGTTAGCAAACCTAAAGAAAATTCATGGGAGTGTTGATGTGTATATAACTAATAATTTAGACACACCTTTCCCTAAACCTGACATATTATAAATAACTGGAAGAGAGGAACATTATAGTGACCATGATGATGATGAAAGGGTGTAAATATGGATGAATATGGTGAACATATGGATGAACAAGGTAAGCATGTGAATGAACAAGGTGAACATGTGAATGAACATGTGGAGGAACATGTTGAATATGTTCAATAAAATTTCCATATAGACATTTTTTATAACCATCAACTAGTTGAAATTGATTCAATTGATTATGATAGTTTTATTAGTAGTGACGAATATCCTAGTGGGGAGGAGTCAGGTAAAGCTTTGCATAGATCAAGTTCAAATATTAAGCAGAATCTTACAAATGTGGCATAATAGTGAAGATTGGATATGGAGTTTGGAACTACAAAAGAATTAAAAAAGAGTACAAGTCATAAGATCAGGGTTAAGTGTATTGATGGGTGCTCTCGAGAGTTATATTTGGATATGATAAAAATGAGAGATATTTTAAAGTAAAGAATTATAAACCTAATAATAGTTGTTTCATAACTAACAAACCAAATTTGGTTTTTAACAAATTCTTGATGAGACATTTCAAGGGCAGAATTCTTAAGAAGCCTAGTATTTTAACCTTAAAAAATGGTTGAAGAATGCAGCGAGAAACTTGATTTTTTTTGTTAATTTAACCATGTGTAAAAGAGTAAATAAGAGATTGAGTACAGAGATTATGTTAATGAATATGTGAATCTGCAAGGATATATACATAAGTTGAAAATAAGTAATCCTAGATCAATAACAGAGTTACAACTATCAACAAATTAGGAGAGCTCCTTGCTACAGATAATAATAAATGAAAATTTAATTATCTCATTAATACTTCATTATCGTATATTATACATCATATTCATAGTTCATTATTTTCTATTGTACATCATATTCATAGTTCATTTAAGACCTATTTTTATCATAGATGGCTTCTTTGTAAGATAGAGTTTCAAGGTCAATTGTTGAGCGCAAAAATTAGGGATGATGATAGATGAATGTATCCATTGCCTTGGGATGTTGTGGAGGTAGAAACCACAAATTCATGGAGTTAGTTCTTGAATCTATTAGCATCTAATTTGGATTTAAATGGTGGTGAAGGACTTACAATAATATATGATATGTAGAAGGTATCTTAATCTTTATATAGTTATAATTGATTTCATTATATTTTTAAATTTTAACTAATATCTTTTCTAATTGATATAGGAATTAGTCAGAGCTGCAGTAGAGACTTTGTCAAATGCAACTCACCGAATGTGTGCTAGATATATATATCACAATTGGCATGAGAACTAGAAAGGAAAGGACCTTAAAAGGCGGTTTTGGAATTACGTATAGTCTAACTACGTCGAATTTAACGAGTAGTTGAAGAGGCTTGACAAAATAAAGATTGGATGTGCTTCAACCTTACTTGAATACCCTAAATAGAGGTGGGCAAGATTTTACCAAAACTTTGAATCCAAATGCTCGGTAGTTGATGGTAGTTGATAACAACATGAATAAAACTTTCAATAGGTGGATTTTATCAGTTAGAGACAAGTCAAAAATTAGCATGCTTGAAACAATTAGAATCTTGGTGATAAAGAGGCATGCAAGTAGAAGACATTTTATAGTTGGCTGGATGTCAAATATAGTACCAATTATAGTGAAGAAGTTGGAAAAGAACAAAAAAGATGCAATCCACTAGAGAATAATTTTGAATAGAGATGGTATCTATGAAGTTTCAAAGAGTGCCGACAAACATACTATGAAGATTGGTAAACAACAAATTGGTAGCTATCTGACACCTTTGTAAACATACGATTAGTGCAATCTATCCCTCAAAAAAGGGTTTAGACATTCGTAGATACGGGTTATAAGATTCAATTCTTAAGATTGTATAACCATATATTACAACCTATTAGGGACGAAATTTATTGGCCTTCAACCGATGTAGAGGTGATAATCCGCTAGTTAAAAGAGTAATGTCAGGTAGGCCTAGAATTACAAGAAGAAAGGCAACAAAATAAGCTAAAGAAATTAAAAAAATCTAAACAAATTGTCTTCGAGAGGACAACTGCAGAAATGTAGGAAATATGGCAATTATGGCCATAATTATATAAAACGCAACAAGCGTAGCTTAACATTACATGTTGAGGCTTCTTCACAAATATGTAAACTTTATTTGCTATAATTATATAAAACGCAATGAGGGTAGGTCAACATTACATGTTGAGGCTTCTTCACAAATGTGTAAACCTTATTTGCATCATATGAATACAATTTTTAAACCTTGTAATAACTAATGTTTATCACGTTATCACAGAGGCATCTTCACATGTATATAACCTTTTAGTTTTTTTATCAATTTATATTGGCTTTTGATAATTGAGGAATTTGTTTTTATTTAAAAAAATAGTTAAGCAGTGCAAACATAGTCGATGATAATGGTATACTGAGTCAACAAAGCAATATTATAAGGAATGTGTTTTTTTATCAGTTTATATTAGATGAAATAATTGATGAATTTGTTTTTAGTATTTTTTATCAATTTGCTCGGTTAATACATTTGGGTATGCCAATAAAAAAAAGTTTGAAGATATTGATCCGCACACATTCAAATTATCATTTGAACTAAGGGGTTTACGATTTAGAGAACATTCTAGCATTACTTTATAATAGTTACAAGTTGAAGCAAACAAAAGGAGAATATTATTAACACAATCATCACAAGAACAAATTTCACAGTTAAGTACAAATTAGTGAAACTATATGGATTAACTTTTCTATGTAAATGTCATATTGACATATGGCATATATGATGATGACTTTCTTTTAATGTATACGTCTTTTGCTTGTTGAGGTATGTCTTATTGGCTTTTTTATGTACATGTTGTATAAACAAAATGTGCATATTAGGAATATCCTTTTTTATGTATGTGTTGTTTAAACAAAATGAATTTTTTACGTATATCTGTTTCTCATGGCTACGACATATGTGAAACAAGTTTTTAACTTTACACCGTTTATTTTTAAGGCAGATGAGCGAATTTTATGATAGAAACTTAATGATATAAAGTTGTTGCACATGGATAATGGCTAACTTTACTAAGACATTAGTTTGTAACAACAGACTATATATTACACTTCTCCTTCAACCAAAAACATATGGTATAATTTACATTGAGTTATTTATACATAACATAATTCATAAATAAATTAATTTAATGTCATTTCCCCGTAACAGTTAAAATAACAAGTATTATAAGCACAACAAATCCTATTACAATATTTACTAACATAAACTTCATCTCTTTTTTTCTTTTGCCAACAAATTTATATCATGCTTTATGAACTTCATTTGTTCCTCGAAGTCTTTAATTGTGCTTGTTTCATCAGCATTTGTTCCAATAGTACTTATTTCAACCCCCTTCTTTGACGTTGATATTTTTTCCCTTAATTTTTGAATCACTTCAACGACTCTCTTGATAAATTTGTCATCATATCATTTAGAAAAGCTGCATCTCCTAATCTAAAATATTTTATTTCATTATATAAGCTTCAAACACATGTTTTTAATCTATTAACAAATATATTCTCATAGGATAATTGGGACATCCATAGAATCTTTAACCAAGATTATTATCACCCCATGAAATTCTTAATGTGGCTTTTATCCCATAATAGCGTACCACATTTTCAATGTTTAACTTATTGTTGTATGAGTAGTTGATGAGGATTCTATAGGTTTAGGAGTTCTCAATACAATAATCACACCAATGAAAAATAGAAGAAATATAGCAAAATAGTATGACCAAGATACATAAAGAAAATGGGCGCTAAAGTTATAGCATGACCAAGATACATATAAGCAGCATAACTAAGATACATAGAAATTCGTATGTTTCCCTTAAAATTATGATGATTATTCTGCTAACTTCATCTATTTGTATGTTTCAACCTATATAAATTGGACATTAACGATACACTTTGTCTCTTATAACTTTCCTAATACTAGCATATAATATTACTAGTTATTGTTTAGTTCTTTTCCAACTTATAGCATATATGTAGAACTTTCTTCCTTAGTTAACTTTCCGAAGTCAATTGATCATATGAGTGATATCACTTAATAATAGGTGAAGAATGGTTCCCTAAGAAAGGATTTTGAATAGTCATCATTCTATGGTTTACAGGTTCTACTCCTTGACTAGCAAAATTCCTAATTTTAAGTTTGAACACCCAATAACCAATCACAAGGCAAATTCACAGGGATTATAATTAATTTCAAGTTATAACTAATTTCGAGTTGCAACTAGTTTATAAAAATCACAATAATTACAATAAAGCATATATTTTCCATAACCATGTCATGTCTTAGAATTATCTTACTTGCTTTGTAATAGGATATTGGAGCCGGTGAGTTATATAGCTATCTTATATACTTTGACAACGGTTAAGACGGGAAAAGAAGATGGTGACAGTGATTAGGGAGAAAGAAGATGGTGCGAGAGCAGTAAGATGGTCGAAGAAAGAAGAATGCCACTGAAGAAGACAAAAGAGGAGAAGAGAATAAGTCATTGGAAGAGAATGTTACTATAATCAGAGAAAAGGAAAGGACAATGACGAGTGAATTGGGATTGGGATGGATTTTGGGGATAGTGAAATTAGGATTAAGGATTTTGTCAGGAAATAAAATTTAATTAGTAATAATATTTTATTATATAAGAAAAGATTTTACTAATTAAGAAAATAAAATTATTAGTTATAATGTTTTATGTTTTTATAAGATTAGGAATGGGTTTACGATGTCCCGTTGACCACAGATGACAATAGACCCATTTTAAAGGTAAAATATTATTATTTATTGCAATGTCCACAATTAAGTAACAAATGATTGATAACACATCAAGTCTTTGTTAAAATTTTCATTCATATCATATGAGAATTAATTAGGGTACAATAAAACACTAGATTTTATTTGTATTTAATTATAAATATCGTGATTACTTTTATAAATGTTAGGATTATTTTTGCCCTTTTTACTTTCTTCCTTGCCTTCATCATTTCCCTTTATTTCCCTTTTTGCTTTCTTTGTTATCTTCATCATTTCTCTTTATTGTTAAGATGCAGCCAGTTGTTAATCTTGATTTTTTACTTTAGGACCTATAGTAAATGTTATTAATAAATTGCATAACTATAATAATTAATGAGCTAATGGTGATTGGTGAGATATTGTTTTCATTAGAGGTTGAAAAGTTCAATCTGCAAGCAAAATGTAATGCCTAACTAAAAATATTTTTGAAGTTGATTATTACTTGCATAATCTGCCTAAAATAAAACAAATGTTAAGCATAAAAATTAAAAGGCAACTATCAACTAACATAATATAAAAGATTAAAAAAAAAACAGAAAGAAAGAGTTTAAATGCAATCGTAATAGCAAATGATCATAATCAAATTATAAAAAGAGAGTTTTGATATTGTAATACTTCTAACATACACATATAGGAAAAGATTTGATGACTATCACTTGGTAGTTATTAATAATCATCATTATCATAAATGACTAGTGAAAATATTATTTTAATAAAATAAAAAATTTATTACCAAATATTAATTATTAATAATCATCAAAACAATAATAATCAATTAGTTGAGTCCATACATATATTGGTGTAGGGGGAGTTTGAAAGCAACATTGTTGATAATCATTTTATATCCAACGTACATTGATATCTAATTAAGGTGATTAATTTTGGTTCTAATTTAGATAAGTTGTCTGATAAGAAAACAAGTTTATCAAGTTTTAGTGCTTCTTGACTCTCTTAATTTAGACGACAGTTTATGTCAAGATATGCATACTTTTAAATGCATTACCATTTTTAAGTAAATAAAGAGTGTCAATTATCTAAGTTAACTATAGTAATCTTGAAAGTAATCTCTTTATTTCTCTCGCTCTCTCTCTATATAATATTGAGTTTATTTTAATTTTTATATTTGAGTTTATTTTAATTTATATGCATACATATTACCATATACTTTAGATATTGAACTCTAATTAAAGAAATTATTTGGACTTTGATCATTATCATAATCACCATCATCATTACACCCAATTCGAAGTCCCGCAGTAAAGCGAAGGTTTGATAGTACTCAGCCTTATCCCTACATGGTAGACATGTTGTTTCCGGTAAACCCACATGCAGATGTGACAAGAAAAGAATGATGCAGCCATGCAGGTTAAAGAGTAAAAAATGAAAACTAAATAAAAATTTAAAAATAATTTTTGAATAAAAAAGAATTAAAACTTTTTAAAAAAATAGCTTTAAAAAATTACATATCTTCAATAGGAGATGCAAATCTAGAAAACAAAATTTTAAGAAATTTATAGGACAAATATACCTTCTATGTTGCAAAGTTTTGTTTATACCTGATGCGATGCAAAGTTCTGCTCACCATTTATCTGAGTTGTGTGTCAATCTTGCGTAGGGTCATCCTTAGACTCGAATTGGATAGCTAGCGATTGAAGAAGCACCGCATAGCTTGGTTAACCTTCCTCTCTTCATCCAAGCAATAACAAAATCTTTTCAAGCGCTTTAACTTCAACAACAATTTTGGTGTCTAATATCAACCAAAATATATTTATGAGAATTAAACTCCAAGAAGAATAGCATAATATTTATATACAAACCGTTAGATGACTGAGTGATAGCATGAGAGGAATGCTTCCATCACCGTATTTTCCAACCAAATATCTTATTATATCATCTTATTCATGCATTGCAGCTCGAGTATTTGAATATACCAATATTTGGATCCAACATATAAAGACAAGCACGTTAGATAGTTCGGACTTTGATATTTACAATAAATCAGGTTGTTGGACCCCAAACTTTCTTTAGAAATTAGAAACTATAAAATGATATTAAATTAGGAAATCGGTGTTGTTTAATGTGGTATTTGGGTAATATTACAATGA
>JAOQMQ010000008.1:7607331-7617913 GCA_027563845.1 Erythroxylum subrotundum
ATTAAATTCGAATAATAATTTCAACACCTTAACAATAATTGCGCCCAAAATATATGCAATTTAAATGACTTAACAGTCATTCTCTCTCTCTTAACTTTTAAATTTTTGCATTATAGTGTGTATTTAATTTATAAGAGACTTCTTCGCTTTTGGAATCAGCTCCTTCTGTTTTAATATTGCAAGATGTTTCTTTCGTTAAAAAGATTCTTTCATTTTTTTTAACGTTAACTGACCCCTTTTGTTTTAAGTTTTATCAAGTTGCTTCTATTTATAGACTTTTCAACTAAAATTTAGCAGGTTTTTATTGTTTACACGAATTGATAGTAGCTTGTAAATTTTTTAAATAACACACGATTCATCCCCTTCCCCCGTGCGTTTGCTTTATTACATCGGTAAGAGTAGGTGCAGCACTTTTATTGACTATATTCCGTAATATAATAGACTATGACAGTTCATGCATGAAGGGGCACGTTAAGTTGGAGGTTAGTTTTTGGTTCGGTGAAGCACAAAAATGGTGAAGTATTTTGATAAATCATTTCAAGAAAGGGGATTAGTGGATTAAATAAGGAACATTGTATTTAGAATGTTAATAAACAGAACTATCTGAGGGAGGTGTGTTACAAAATAATGAAGGAGAAGTAACTATCAGAGGATAAAATGAGTAAAACGAAAAATCGTATATTCAATACTTTTTACAAATATAATTATTCATTTTCTTTTTATGTTTTCTTCCAAAGGGTATGACTGGTTGGTACATTTAGAACTTGGTGAGATTCTAATTCGGCCAATAAAAAGAAATATTTTAATAGAAAAACTTTATCATACTTGCTCAGCTCGATATCGTGTTGCTTATTTTATAGTCATCCCAACTTGTTCTACTTCTTGACGTTGTTCTACTTATTTTGTTGTCTTCATATGTCTCAGCAATCTTTAATCATCCTTTCCTTTTGTATGTTCTTATATATGTCTTCTATTTACAAGATTTCTTCGAAATTTTCTATCTGCAGCATAAGCTTCGCGTGAATCAAAATTCCAAACCTCTTGTGCGCAAATTTTCAAAGACTAGGCGGAATCCCTTTGTATAAGGTAGATTCAACAATTTCAAAGTTTCGTAGTCTTGTTCGAGGCCACTGTAAAAGCTAACATTTGTTCAGATTGTGACATTTTCTGCCATGCCATCAATAAATTCAACAATTTGTGTTGCCGTTTTGTCATTTTCTGTGATACAAATTAGCTTAACTAATGCGAAGTTCTTAGGAGCAGATACCATCTTTAGGCTCAAAACTTCTATCACCAGCAACGACTCAATGATAACATCCACCCCTAATATGAAAAGACCGACAATCAAACTCATCCATCGTGACTCCTTGCTGTCTCCTTACGACTCCAATAAAACCTGCTCTGACCGTGCCAAAAGATCCAGGGAAAGTTCAATTTCTCGATTTGTTTATTTGTCAAAAATAGCTTCAAAAGCTCGTGATATCAAAGCAGATCTTATTCCAAGCATCAGGTCATTCCTATTCTATGTAAGTTTTTCAATTGGTGAGCCGCCTCTTCCACAGCTTACTGTAATGGACACTGGCAGTAGCCTTCTTTGGATTAAGTGCCTACCTTGCACTCCTTGTTCCGAAAATTCAGGTTCTATCTACAATCCATACAAGTCTTCCACTTATTCTACTCTATCGTGTAAAGATTTCTTCTACTGCAAATACTGCAACTCATTTAATCAGTGCCTATATAACATCACATACGTTGAAGGGCCTTCATCATCAGGAATTCTTTCAACTGAGCGACTAACCTTCGAGGCTCCTGACGAAGGAAAATTTGTTCTATCAGACGTTGTATTTGGTTGTGGTCATAAAACTCAAAACTTCATTGATGAACATTTCAAAGGTGTATTTGGACTTGGTAATAGGGCAAAGGCATCATTGCTTAAACAAATGGGCTCCAAATTCTCTTATTGTATTGGGGACGTAAGGGATCCTTATTATAATTTTAACCATTTGATTATAGGTGATAGTGCAAGGTTAGAGGGCTTCTCAACACCTGTCAAGATCATTAATGGACTTTACTATCTCACTCTAGTAGGTATAAGTGTAGGTGGAAATATGCTCGACATAAATGCAAGTACATTCCAAAAGACTCCAGGGGTTAACAATGGAGTCATTATAGACTCTGGAACAGAATTAACTTTTTTAGCTAAAAAGGGGTTTGAAATAATTATCAAAGAAATCCATCTTCTTTCCGAAGGGTTATTGACGAGGGATGAAGAATCATCACAAGAATTGTGTTACAAGGGGATTGTAACCCAAGTTGCTCAAGGGTTTCCAGTTCTTACATTCCATTTCGCAGATGGGGCTGACCTTATTTTGGATATAATGAGCATGTTTATTCAAGTCAATCCCAATGCATTTTGCTTAGGTATTGCTCCTAGTGATGGGATTACTGGTTCTGGAAGTTTATCCATAATTGGAATGTTGGCTCAGCAGTACTATAATGTTGGTTATGACCTCAATGCTAGCAAGATATACTTCCAAAGAATCGATTGTGAGCTTCTCGAGGACTGATTCCTTGTAACAGCATATCCAACGTTCTTTATTATTCACTATAAAGATTTTGGAAATAGTTAACAAAGAATTCCAAACCAAATACTGGGCAGAATAATCTTTGGAGCAGAAAATTCATGAAGTTAGAAGTAATCTCTCTTAACCAACGGATTATGATCAACATTGTTCTTGGCATGCGGCCAACAGAGATAAGGCCTAATAGCCACCGGTGTTAATTTCTCATCAACTAGTAGAAGCATAAGACCATCATAATCATAGAACTCCTATTAGACATATGTAGCCCAAGAGAACTTGACATCCACCATGTCCGGACGACTAAATGGTAGCTGGGGTTTGGATATGACCCTGTGATTCTAAGTGTGGAGTTGAATCACATTTATAGGCCTCAAATTAAGTAAACAGCGACCCATTTTTCCAATTGGCTTGTTTTGGTAAATGTTTTTAAAGTCAGATCATATATTGGATCAGTCAAAAAAAATGTTTAAGATTTAAAGATTCAACCGGTATTAAGTCATTATAAAATTAGTATATAATGAACAAGAAGTAAAAAAATAAAAATAAAATAGTTCAGTGAAATAAAGAGTACACCAACATCTATTATTGTAAAATGAACTAATAATAAATCAAATCTCAAAATTCAAACTAAATTTGAATGTAATATAAAACTTAGAATAATAATAAAAATTAAAATTATATTTCTGAAGGAGGTTGTATGTCATCATAGTTACAAGTTTCAAATTCTCTAACATTATTTAAAAATTCGTAAACCATATTTTTTTTTGATAATTCAGTAAGTAAACCATACTTTTTTCCGAAGTATATATATTAACTTCTTCTACTGCATTCAAATAAATTATAAATTAGTAATGTATGAAATTATTCTCTATTGTAAATTTGTAATACATTATACTTTTAATGTTAAATATGATTAAAATAAGACATCAACTAACTATTATGTTCATGGTTCATTCATTATAATAAATGCATTTTTTCATATGTCACCTTTTCAATTCCATTATAATCAAGGCGATGGTTTATATTTTTTGATCCAAAAATCATTATGGTTAATACAATTAATATCAACCGGATCATATAAATACATAATAGAGAAATTATAAACTCATTAATAAAAATAAATTAATAAAAAAAATAAAATAAATAAAATACATGTTATTTATTCTCATATTATAAGTAATGTAAACAAAGTCATTAAGTTTTTGATGTTCTAAACGATTTCATTTTTTATATGCATATTTTCAAAAACACCCCAATTATGTTTACAACTTGACGCCGAAACTGTTTGACTGAGTAATATAATAATAAGTTTTCTCAATATTGGAGAACTTTCACTGAATAATCTTCATCACTTATATGTATTTTAAATTAATAGTTATGAGAAATAAAAATATTATTAATAAGTAAAGGATGAACTAAAATTATGAATTTATCAGGCATCATTTTTTCATCATAAGTTTTCTCTTTGAAGATGATCTAGCAAAACTTCTTAAACCTTCACGATAGAATTTGATTTCATTTGGTATCTTTGACTACTCTTTAATAGAGAAAATAACTTTGCATTCAATTATATAAAAAAGACAGTCCATAATATCATTTACGCATGTGTCTCTACTATATAAGCAATAAGGATTGAGAAAATAAGTTGTTAAGTGGATCCTTTGAGTAAGATGCTTATCTTACTTCAGTCAAGCATATCCGTATAAGGCATGTACATTTTCTCCTTTCTTTAAATAAAACCTACAATTGTTTTATGAACTCTATACATACCATCATATATTTCCCAAAGATGGCTTATCATCTAAGTTAACAATCCTCGTCAACCTTATTAGTGGAGCCACAATCTTCACAATGGTCAAGCAGGTATTTCAAAATTTATTAACTAGAATAATAGCATAAAATTCTATTTCTTTCACAAACTTTGATAATTTATGACTTGAAAAATGTTTAACTATCACTAAATTTTAAAGTTGATGTTTATATTCATAAATACTTTTCAAAGTAATAAATGTAGTTGTAAACCTTATAGCAGCAACACGCACAATCTCAACTCAATCTTCTTGCTCTCTTAACCAAAACAAAAATTATGATATTAAATGCATGAGAAGCAAGGCTGGAAATATTGTTCATACTATCAATATCTTTTAAAATGAGATTTATACAACTAACAGTACATGGAGACTAATAAATATGCTCATACTTTAGTTCTAACAAGTACCCAACTTATACACAATTAGATACATTATGAAATGCATATCATTCTTTGGTCCAACTCAATTGATAATTTCATGAAATAATTCACATAAAACATTAGCTTTTTTACCATATCAGAAGAATCAATAGACTTGATAAAAGTTGTTCCAAAATTACAATAAACTAAGAAATTAATCAAAGTTCTTTGTCTTTGATCAGTCTACCCATCTAATATAATACTACATCTTGTTGATTCCTAAGTAGACGTATATATCTGTAATCAACTGACATTCCCTTTTCAAATCTTAAAGCAAAAGCAAACGAATCTCATAATAAGAAGGTATCTTAAATCTTGGACCTATTATTGTCATAACATTTATTACTTCTTGAACATAGGGTGAATTTAAAGCATTTAAAGGAATATGTAAATCGTAGAACTATCTAGCCCATGCTCATTTACATCACAAAACAACTTCTTTATCAACTAAAACACTTTTTAAATTAGGTTGAGAACCAAAGGTAGTTCTCGGAGGAAAATAATAATCTATGATAATAGTAGCTTTTCTTTTTTCCTTTATCTAATACTTATTGTGCTTCATCATCTCCAAAAGATTTATCATAAGCCTCTTATTTTCTTTTTCTTTTTTATTGATTACAATAAATAATTTCCAATCCTCTTGCAAAAATCAATTGGTACTTTTTTTGTAACAAGCAACATTACTCTTAATATCAGCAAGATATTCTTTCATTCTGTAAGTTCCTCCCCATTTAAATATTCTACCACAAAACAAACAATTATATTGAATATTTCCATTAGATGTTTGAGAAGAACAAAAATAATTTCATATTGTATCAGGCTGGCTATGAGTAGAGGATGTTAAGTTCATTGAATCTTTTTTTTTATGATTCCATATTTTCCATTATAATTTTAACTTGAAATTATAAGAAAAATAATTTTATTACTTTTGTACAAAAATAAGTCACAACAATAACTATAATAAAAATAAGTCACAAAAACAATGAACCAAAGAAGAAAGATGAAACGAAAAGAAAGAAGACAAAAGTCTAAAAACCAAAAATACCCCTTAAATTTGTCTTTGTGATTCTTCCATCTTTTGTGTCTATTTGTTAACATGATTTGACTTTAATCACCATAACCAACAAAAGAAATAACAGTAAAAAAGGAGAGTAAACTTATGATCTCGACACAAGGAATCAAAAAATATATAGAAGAAATAGAAAAGATGTTAAAAATTAAAAACAATAAAGAAAATCAATTCAAACAGGAAACAACAACTAAAATATTTTCCAAGATTGAATAGATTTAAAAAGTCACTTAAATAGTTGAAGTATGTTTAAAGAAGGAACTTTTTTTTAAAGTTTAAATATCACTCCTTAACACACTATTAAATTATCTTAAACAAAATTACTTATCGATATTAAATTACTAATTCATAAATTTTTAGTGTCTTTCTTTAAATACTTTTTTAAAGTTTAAACATCAGTACTCTTTAACACACTCTTAAATTATCCCAAACAAAATTACTTATCATCATTAAATTACTAATTAATATCTTTTTCAATGTCCTTTTTAAACATATTTCTTTAAAGTTTAAACATCACTTCTTAACATACGCTTAAATTATCTTAAGCAAAATTACTTATCTTCATTAAATTACTAATTAATAACTTTCCAGTGTCCTTCTTTAAATGTATTTCTTTAAAGTTTAAACACCACTTCTAACACATTTTAAAATTATCCTAAACAAAATTACTTATATATACTAAATTACTAATTAATAACTTTTTTAGGGACCTTCTTTGATTGAATTTAGAGAAGTGTTAAAATCTAGTAGTAACTTAGAGAAGTGTTAAAATCTAGTAGTAACTTGTACCTTTTTTTTGTTACAACTGACAAACAAACAGAGAAAATTAACGAGAAAACGCTACACTCTGCGCATCAGCACGCAAGTAGTGAGGAAGACCAGGAGGGGGTGTATGCCAGACACGCTCAGAATGGGCGCAACCTGAACCCAACCTGGCTAAAAAATCCGTGCACTGATTACCTTCGCAAAATACATGAGCGATGTTGTAGAGAGGAGCTCGGGCCAGATATGAGCGGATATCATGGATGAGATGAGCTAGTGGATGAAAGAATAGAATATCATCAGGAAGGGTGAGATAGCGTAATGCTTCCTTGGAGTCGGACTCAATCTGAAGGCCGTCTCATGAGTAATTACTAGCAAATGCGAGCCCATACCGTAGGGCCAGGAGTTCCGCAACCATGATGGTAGTGATCCCGACCCCATAGGAGAATCCCGCTATCCAAAGACCTGTGCTATCCCGAAGCAAGCCGCCGATCCCGGCTTGGCCTGGGGGGCCACGAACGCTTCCATCAACATTGAGTTTGAGCCACCTAGCCGGAGGAGGACGCCAGTGAATCAAGAGCGGGGGTGGAGGTGGAAGAACCCCGGGCTGGGCAACGGCGAAGGCTGCAAGATAGTCGCGATAAAGTAGATGGACCTGGTGGAGTTGTGCTGGCAAGGTGGTTAGAACACCTTCAATCACTAGCTTGTTGCGGGTATACCAAATGACCCAACATGTAGTAAGAAAGCGCCCCATGCAGTGGCCGATCTCGGTAGATGGAACACAATTGGTTTTAATCCACGCAAAAGGGAGCTGCTCGCTAAAAAAGGAAGCCAAACGGGGGTGCGGGTCGGAGTCCCAGAGTTGCCTGGCATGGGGGCAGTCCCGGAGGAGGTGAATGATAGTTTCTCGATGGTCACCACAATGTTCACACAAGGGGGAAGCACAAAGGCCCCGCTCGTACTGTACTTCGTTAGTGAGAAGGCGATTCCAAGCTGACAACCATAAGAACAGCTTGTGTTTTTGCGCCGCCCGCAGTTTCCAGAGCCAACGCCAGCCACTCGGACCGTCGAGAGAAGGAATCTTGGTTATAAAATCATACCTGCCCCGGGAAGTGTAGACGCCAGTGGAACTATCGTACCAAATGCGTCGGTCAAGGCCATGGTGCAAGAGGGGGTGGGGCAGCGCTTTGATGCATTCGCAGAACTCCGACGAGAGTAAACCCTCAATAGGAGTTAAATTCCACCCGGTGTGAGGGGAGATGAGGTTAGAGAAAATAAAATCTCTAGTCAATAGCAGACCCACTTTAACATATATAATAACATTTTTATGGAAAAAAATTAATCATCTTGTTTTAGTTTTTTGAAAAAATTAAAATGCTTTTATTAAGTAAATAATAGGATCCCATCAACGACCAAATCCAAATCACGAGCTTTAAAGAAATAAGATATTTACAAAAAAATCATATTTTACATTATCCTCGGACAAGTCTCAAATAATAGCGAAAGTTGAGACACCTGTCCTTTATACAAACTTGCAAGTCATCGACTAGAGGGTAAGAAGTTCCTGGCGTGTTACACAGCCTGCGACAATGAAGCAACAAGAAGCTTATGGCGATGTTATCTCTAGTACTATTTCTACAAAGGAAATTATCAACACTCATTGATGATTGCACGACTAGGGTCTATTCCATCTCCAACTAGGGTTGTGTTTTAGTTTTGCCAGGTCTTAATCAAGTACTTATATAGCTTAGCAAATTTTTTACCAGTGTGTTGCATTTAGGTCTTAAAAGAAGTGATATAAAGTTATAAATACCTTGCATTTTTTAACTGACTATTTATCCATTATTTGAGCTAGAGGGATTTCCTTTGTATTCTAGCGTTTGTTCGTGAGTTTCTGCCTCTTCCACTATGCTCAATTCCTAACTCTGTTTAGCTTCTTCAATCTTGATTTCTCTAGTTGATGATCTAAAATCGATATGCTTACAATTATGAATTAGGGAACTAGCAGCTTCTCCTTGTTCATTGATCAGTGTGGGTCGTCGGTTGCCGCAAATTCAGGTAAGTGTTCGTCAGATCTTATTGATAGATATGGTCAATGTCTGCGGTCTGAACAGCCTCTGCCTCATGCTACAGTACGCATTCATCTCCTCCTGCATATGGTCTTGGTTTCATGATTCTCTGATATTCGTTGTTGTTTGTTTACTAGACTGTTAGAGGAATCTTTTCGGTTGTTTTTTATTTATTTATTGGACTGGCGAAGGAATCTCAGGACAGAGCTCCTAATAAAGTGTTGCGTCGGTGATCCGGCTCTATTTTGGTCGAAGAAGAAGAACGTTGATTTTTTCAGTCCAAGATTCACAAAAAACTGATTAGTTTTTATTCATATTAATCCTATCAAACAGGCCAATTTAGTTTGGTTTTGGTTTTAAGGATGCTGTATTTTCCGTCTTGTCTTTTGTTACTTTTTCCCCCCACATATTCTCGTGTAAAGTTTGACAGTTGTACCATACTTACCAAAATTTAATTCTCCTATTAATTACTTATCTTTCCTTTTAAGGTTGTATATAGGTAATATTAAAATGATTACATGGAGAGAATAAGATGATAACTCAAGATTAGAAGAAATAGGACACACACAAAATATAATTTTAAGTTAAAAATAAATACTCTTTTACCTATAAGTCACAAATATTAAGTTGTAATTTACAATTTATAAGATTGGAATTCTCGTAAGTTATATTCTTAGACTCTTGAACTTGTTTCTTGAAACATGAAATAAAAAGATGCATAGGTATTTATAGGTGTATCAAACTAAATATAAGCACACATTACAATTGGTTATAATTACCATATATTCTAATATTTATTTTACACCATAAATTATTTATCTTTATCTAAATATTTTATAAATATCTAGATTCTTCCAATGTGAATAAATCTTGATATTGTGAGTAATATCTAAATTCTTTCACTTTAATAAAATCTATCAATCTTCTACATAAAGATTTGATTGAAAATTAATCAATATTTACATCACCTTGTCATTGTTATGATGCTTACATTTCTATCAAACTCTATGAGAATCGACACCAAACAAGCTTATTATTGTTGATTATTTTTGTCATAAAATCTTCTATATTATCTTTAGTATGGACTTTTTGCATATCCATATTTTCTTCCCCTACTTTCTTAAGAACAATGTAAAATTAAACTCGTATGTACTTAATTTTTGAATGAAATATTAAATTTCTTACTAAATGCGAAGCAATATGACTATTAAAAAATAATGAAACCTTTTGTTGTTTGTGCCCGAGTTCTTCTAACACTAACTTCAACCATACTGCTTCTCAATTAGCATGTATAGTTACTACACATTTTACTTCTATTATTGACATAACCACAACTAATTATAGCTTTGAAACCTAACTTACATTATTCTTCCTAGCAAACATGAACACATAACCTATAGTGAATTTGTTTTTATCAAGATTACCTACATAATTAGATTGATAATAAAGTCTGATCCTATATATTATAGTGCAACATTAGACATCCCCTTAATATATATCTTATGATTCTCTTTACAACATTCTAAAACTCTCTATTAGAATTCATGATATAGTGATTAACTGCTTCCATTCGATGTGCAATTTCCAATTTTATCCTAATCATATAACTCTATATTATAGATGTATATGATACCTGAGACATCTTTATCCTTTCATCTTCGTTGTTATGACTCTTACATATTGGTTTATGATTTTGCATATTAAAGCATCATAAAATTTCCTTTAGAATTTTTTTAAAATCATAATCTTCCCGTTATTTCTATCTTAATAAGTTTACTTCTCTGTAATCTTGTTTATTAGCCCCAAGTATTTCATTAATTTCCTAGTCATTTGTGTCTTTAATTCATTAATATGATTTTTTGGGACTTAC
>JAOQMQ010000008.1:7703592-7721739 GCA_027563845.1 Erythroxylum subrotundum
TACTGTAAAGAGACCTGAAGAGGCTCAGTGAAAGAATACTTGTAAACGTTTTGAAGATAGTGAAATCTCATAAGGATCTCTGAGGACTGGACGTAGCCCATGGTTTGGGATGAACCAGTATAAAATTACTGTGTCAAACTCTCTCAACTCTCTTGATTATATTACTTTGATTTTAAGTTCGTACAATCGCATTTTTATAAAGGACTACTTACGAACGAAATTAATCGTAATTCTGAATAGAACAAGTTTTTATTTCAAAAGAAGGAATTATCAAAAAGTTTATAAAATTCAACCCCCCCTTCTTGTGCTTTGATTATCATTGTACTAACGTGTGATTAACTTCAGACCATTTCAGTGGAAATGTGTAGTGCGTCATGTTTTGGATTTACCCAAACCATTTGATGTGCTTATGTGATTTATGACAAGTTGATATGAGTGATGCATTCGTGATTTGCATACACATGAATTTCTACATTGAATATAAGTTATAAATGTTTTGGCTGGAAGCCTAAGAAACAAGTGTTTTATGAATTGAAAGAAAGTTTTCTAAGATAAGTAAAATGTTTTCAAGGTTTTTGCTTACCTTATTATTATTATAAACTGTTACCCACGAGCTTTCAAGCTCACCCCTTCCTGTCCCCATCCTCAGGTGAAACTAAGAGATCAAGTGATCAAGAGCATAAAGAAATTGCTTCATTTGCTATTTTTGCAGTTCTTGTAACTTTTGTAATTTGAGATTTCGGATTATGTGTATTGTTTTTGTAATAAGCCAATGGTGTGGCTTTGATGTGTAAGCAAAGTATTTCAAACTCTGTCGCTGAAAGAAGTGAAATGATAGATTTAAGTAGTTCAGTTATGTATGTAGGTTTACTTTGATTTTAGAGAAAGAGTTGGATTCCGAAGCCAAGTAGGATCCAACATGAGTGATATCAGAGCAAGAAAATGAATTGATGTCTATTAAGGGTTTAAAAAAACCTACACAGTAGTATGCATGCTCAGACTAAGTATGATGATATTCGCAAGAGGTTGGGTTTCGGATACGGTGACCAACACTTTAAGTTTAACTGAAAGCGATCTTTCTGATCAACCGTCCATTGGTCACGAGAGATACTATTCCCTTCATTGTCTGTTGGTGTATATAGACCATTCTCAATAATATCCCAAAGATCAATATGTGTGGATTCTATGAAGAGCCGCATCTTGTCCTTCTAATAATGATAATCTTCACCATTGAATGCAGGAGGTCTTATGACCGAGGCACCTTCAGCTATAAAAACATGTGATTCAGCCATGGATCTTTGTCCTCACTTTGTAAAGGTGTTTCTTGGAAACCAAGCTCTGATACCAACTAAAGTAAATCACTTGTTAATATAGAAATCACGTAAAGTATATAGAATACACAAGAAAGGGGGTTGAATTGTGTAAAATCTTCACAGATATTAATCTTTAGAAATTTCTTGGATTTCTTTGCAAATTCAGATGATCACAAAAACAATTTTTTAAGTCGATGAGTAATGCATTCGCAAAAATTATTTTCTAATCTTCTAACAGCAAGAAAATTAAAAGATAAGAGTTTAAGAATAGTCGCTGCGATTTTATACTGGTTCACCCTTAACCTTGTCCTACATCCAGTCCTCAGAGTTTGTTTAAGATTTTACTATACTCTTTAACTTTACAAGTATTCTTTCTACACTTGCAGAGCCTCTTCAGGTCTCTCTCACAAAGTATTCTTTATCTGCTTTCTTAGCCTCTCCAGGCTCTAGCCTTTCTTTCTCTTGTACAGATATTGTTTGAGCTTCACGTTACAGATGTATTCGCTCTCTTTCTTTTGCACTTGAATACATAGTTTCTCTAAGTATTGTACAATCAGATTTTCTCTCTTGTAAAAATCGTTATTTAGTTTAAGACTCAAACTGATATTTATATCCTAAGTCTTCAACTGTCTTCTTGAGAAACTGCTTCTTGAATCTTCTAGAAATTGTTATTAGTTGAGTCATGTAACTAACTCCAACCAACTAACTGCCTGAAATTCTAGAATAGTTTCCTTTTCTATCTTCTAATACTATACTTCTTTTGGTGTCTCTTCGTCTGTTGTTACGCTTCTTCTGGTATCGCTTCGTCTGTTGTCACGCTTCTTTTGGTGTCACTTCGTTTGTTGTCACGCTTCTTTTGGTGTCACGTGTATCTTCTAGCGATGGCATGTATCTTCTAGCGATAACGTGTATCTTCTACACGATGACGTGTATCTTCTAGTGTTAACCACGTATCTTCTGGGTTTGACTTCGTGTCACTTACATTTTTTTGCACACTTAACAAACTTATCAAAACAACACACACACTTCTAAGATTATTATTATTTGATTTTCATCAAAATTAATAGAAGTGAAGTCTTCTTGACTTAACATGTGAAACCTTGATTTGATCCAAAATGATAAAGGAAACACACGCAAGAAAGAGGTCAATTATGTGTAACTTGAAATTTTTGCAATTTACTATCAATTCATATAAACGATAGGAGCTTGTTAAACTTTAAAATGAAATGAGCCTATTAAATTTTAAAATGAAAGGAGCCTGTAAAAATTTTAAAATAAAAGGAACCTCTTGCAAATTAAAAACAATAATAACTATAACGTGAAAACTTAAAAGTTAAGGAAAAAGAAAGAATGACACAGTCAATTTATACTGGTTCGACTTATAACCAAGCCTACATCTAGTCTCCAAGTATCCAACTTCAATGTTTCACTAAAAATTCTCCAAGTAGTAATTTGACAAGCCTCTCCAAGCTCACAAGTAAATCTTTTTCAAGGTTCTTCAACCTTCCACACTATTAGTATTTAACAAGCCTCTTCAAGCACTCAACTAATAAAAATAGGATTTGCTCAATATGAGCTTCGATGAATATTGATCTCTCTCTTGATAGAGTGTTTTCAATTTCTAACGTACAAAAGGTATAAAATGTAACTTTTTGAGAGTGAGTGTTGAAGCTACTGATGTGTTTTTGAAATCTTGTGTCTATTCAAATGCAATAGCTCTCCCTTAAATAAGAATTCCCTTCAACTAGCCGTTGCTTCAATTTTATCATGGACTAACTGATTTAAATTGGCTTTGAATCTATTAAAATACCTTCCTCACTATCTTTGGCAGAATCTTCAAATATCTGGCTATTTGGATAATTTTTTTATCATGTCTTGAAGTCGACTACCAAATCAAGTGAACAGAAGGGCCCTTCGACTGCACAAAAAAGATAGTAACTTATCCATTCCAAATTTTGTGGAACCATTTCTGATTATATGAATGAGGTTGTTAAGATGGTTCCTGCAAAATAGGGATTGTTAAACACGTATCCTTTTATTTTAAATGAATACCTAACTTTCATAACCTCTTTATATATATCGTTATCTTTTCTGAAATAATCCAAATAAATTTAAATTTTGAAATGTAACTAAATATGAAATAATATTGATTGTTATCATCAAAATCATTAATTTAAAAGCCTTGAGCTAACACTAACAATATGATTCCTTCCATGTATCACATAATCATCTCAACTCAAAATAACTGTAATTAAGAAATACTATAATTCTCAACTTCAATGTTTTACAAAAACATAATTTATCATCACAATAAAACAATGTGTGTACACAATATAATGTGACAACTACAAATAAGCCAAAATGTAACATTAATTGAATTCATAAGTGTCAAAATAATAATAGCAAATATCCAAACATATATACATACATAACATGATCTCATGCTAACAATGACTTATCTATAATGCTCATCTTTTCAACATGGCCAGTAAATGTTTTAGGAGGTAATCCTTTAGTTGATGGATCCACTACTAGTAGATCAATTCCAATATGTTCAATTGACACTTTATGTCTTTGCACTCCTTCTTTGACTGACAAGTATTTCAAATCCATGTGTTTAGCACCCATAAAGTACTTGTCATTTTTAGGTAAGAAGACAATTGTGAAATTATCACAATAAATTCTTAGCAGTCTAGCTTTACTGTCGATAATGTCTAGCCCTAAGACAAAGTTCTGCAACCACAATGCTTGAATAGTGGCCTCAAAATATGCCACAAATTTGGCCTCCATAGTGGAAGTAGCAATGATAGACTTTTTTCCACTCTTCCAAGAAATTGCTCCTCCTGCTAGCTAGAATAAATAACCAAAGGTAGATTCCTTGAATTTATATAACCAGCATAGTCTGAATCTGAATAACTGATCACTTTTAAGTGATATAATTTCCTATTTATGAGCATATAATCCTTGGTGACTTGTAAATACCTAGAATTTTCTTTGCAGCTTTCCAGTAGTCCAATCTAAGATTACTTTGATATTGGCCTAACATTCCAACAGCAAAACTGATATCCGGCCAAGTATAAGTTTGAATATACATCAAACTCCCAACTACAAATGCATAGGGAATAAATTCCATTTCCTTTCGTTCCCAATCATTCTTGGGACATTGCATTTCACTAAATTGATCCCCCTTCTAAATTGGAACTACCCTTGCTAAGAATTTTTCCATCCTAAATCTCTCTAATACTTTACTGATATATCTTTTATGAGACAACCCTAACAATCCTTGTGTCTTGTCACGGAGTATTTCTATTCCATTCATATAGGATTCTCACCCATATATTTCATTTCGATGTTATTAGAGAGAAATTTCTTTACATCATGTAACAAGCCCAAATCATTAGCAGCCAAAAGAATATCGTCAATATATAGTACTAAAATAATGAACTTGCTCCCCATAACCTTCACATAAAGACACCTATCAACAGTATTCGCTATAAAACCATAAGAGGTACTGGTGTCATTGAACTTAAGATATCACTGTAAGTAAGATCCGAAAAAATTCAATGAAACGGAAGAGATCTGAATGAATAGAAAGGAAAAAACAAATGATGAATTCCATTTTCACTTTAAAGAGACATACTATCAAAATAGACCTTTTTGTAAGCTTATTTCAAACCATATATTGACTTCTTTAATTTACATACCATATTTTCCTTTTTGCAATCACAAAACCTTCCAGTTGGTCCATATAAACTTCTTCTTCTATATCACCATTCAAAAAAGCGGTCTTTACACCCATTTGGTGAAGCTCTAAATCATAATGAGCTACCAATGTCTTAACAACTCTTAAAGAGTCCTTATTTGAAACTATAGAAAAGGTCTCTTTAAGGTCAATGCCATCCTTTTGAGTATAGCCTTTATCTATAAGTCTTGCTTTGTACCTTTCAATTTTACCTTTTGAGTTCCTTTTGGTTTTAAGGACTCATTTACAGCCCACATGTTTTGAGCCTTCAAGTAACTCAACTAGTTTGTAAACTTGATTATCATTCATAGATTTTAACTCTTCTTTCATAGCATTGAGCCACTTTTCAGAATTATTACATTTTATGGCTTCTTTAAATAAGATTAGATCCTTATCAATGCTCAAGTCACACTTATGCTCAAATGAATACACCACATAGTCATCTGATATAATTGGGCTTTTCTCCCTTATAAACCTTCGCAATATTATCTCTCGTGGTATCACTTGATCATTTGTGACTTTCACATTATTTATTGGTTCATTATTGATATTCGCTTTTTATGGGTTTAAAATATTAACTTGTTGCTCTGTTATGTTGCATGACTGTGATATAACAAAAGGAATAACAACTTGATAAGATACACTAGGTGAAGGATTTTTCACCTAAATCTTTAGAATATCCACCTTTTATGGTTCCCCACTCCTACTGATTTGTCTATTTTCAATGAACCTAGCATTAGTAGACTCAACTATTCTTGTACCATGTTTATGACAATTTATGTACCCTTTAGACTTTTCTGGATAACTGATGAAGTAACCATTAATGGTCCTTGCATCAAGCTTTCTTTCATAAGGATTATAAATCCCTATTTATGCTGGGTAACCCCAAACATACAGATGCCTCAAGCTAGGTTCCCTACCTATCCACAATTCATAAGGTGTCACAAGAATTACTTTACTAGGAACCCTATTAAATAGATATGTAGTTGTCTTTAATGTATTCATCCATAAAGATAAAGGTACATTTATGTAACTTAACATATTCCTAACCATATCCATAAGAGTACGATTATGTCTTTTAGCTACACCATTCTGGTGTGGTGTACCGGGCATTGTATACTGTGCATAAATGCTTCGACTTTAAAGAAATTTTGCAAATGGACCTAGACATTATCCATTCTCATCATATTCACTATCTCTATCAGACCTTATGACTTTCACTTTTCTATCTGTCTTTCTACCTAATTAATGAACGCCTCAAGAATGTCCACTGATTGAGATTTTTCATGCAGTAAATAGAGATAACAATAACATGTATAGTCATCAATAAAGATGACAAAATACTTTTCACTAACCCAATATGGAAAAAGAAATGGACCACATATATTAGTATGTATTAATTCAAGTAACTTAGTACTTCTTGTAGCTAAACTCTTATATATGTGTTTGGTTTGCTAGCCTTTAATGCAATCCACACACACATCTCAATCGGTAAAATCTAGTTGAGGTAAGATTTCACTCTTCACTAACCTCGTCACCCTTTCTCTAAATATATGACCTAACCTTTAATGTCACAAGTAAGCAAAATGTTGATTATGTGCACTACGTTTATTACCAATATTTTGTTCAACATGAAACAGGATTCATAATAATTAACATTAAGGTTGAAATGGTATAAACCATCCATTAATGTACCAGAAACATAATAGTATTGTCATTTATACAAAGAAAAAACATTGTTTCCAACATTGAAATTAAAACCTATCTTATCCTACTTACTAACAAAAACAAAATATCTAGCACATTCAGGAACATAAAGACACTTTTCAATATCTAGACTACAACCAATGTCTAAGATCAATATTTATGTCCCAATTCCTTATATTCGTGCCTTCATTCTATTAACCATTTACATGAACTCTTCAGTTCCTTTTATAGTTTGGATCGAAAGGAATCCCTGCCTAATATATGAAAGATAAGTAGTTGCACCTGAATCTAACCACTAGGTATTATTAGGCAACTTAATAAGATTTGATTCAAAACATACTGAAACATAGTACTTACCTTTCTTTTTGAAATCCCCCCAAATTTCACTACCCATTTTTGTTTCGAAATCTTTCTTTAACACCACTCACACCAAGATCACCTTTTTTACTTCATTTTCTCCTCACTCTCAACTCCATTTCAAATCAATATCATCCATAAAGAAATTATAGTTCATGATTAATCATAAACACTAATAACAAAACATCCACATATATACATATCCTTCATCAACACAACAAAATAAATTAACACAAATCAAGCTTAAACTTAACCTACCCATAGTCCATCTAGGCTAGAAAATCCAAAACCTAGCTTAGAAACCTAAAAATCAAATGGGTCTCTCAATCATCTTCTTCCTCTAAGCATTCTCAATACAAAACCCCTTTCTCTCTTTAAAAGTTCTTCATTCACAACACAACAATCCATTTCTTTACTAAAGCAAGAAGAAGATGATGAACTTATCTTAAAAAGCTTGATTTCTTCTTCTTCCCACGATTTTTCCTTCCTTCTCTTCTTTCTCCACGATTTTTTTCCTCTCTTCTCTTCTTCTTTCACGTTTTCTCTCTTTTCTCTTCTCTCTTTTGCTTCTACGACAACTTCCTCTCTTCTTCTAATTTTAAGAGAACTTCTTTAGCTTATTCTTCCAATTATACCCCTCACTTACTTGGCCTTTTCCTATTTTGCCCTTCTTTTTTCTTTTATGGCTCTAACTCCTTTAATCCACTTAACACCACATTAATTCTAACTAAGTCCCTATCTTTCCATCAAATTTTCAATCTTTATCCATACCTACTAAATTAATGACCCAATTCTAAAAATAAATAATTATACAAACAAACAAACATAAATAAATAAATAATTTAAACAAATAATAAGAAATTTAGAAAGAAAATTCCGGATCTAATACCTTGTCTTTTCTAGGAGAGTCATATTGAGTCTCTCAGCTACATCATTCTGCTGAGGTGTAGCTCTCATTGTTTTGTACCAGAGGATGCCTTTCTCGCTGCAATAATCTTCAAATTCTTTATTGCATTATTCTAATCCATTGTCAGTCCTTAGGCATCTTAACTTCTTCCCAATCTGATTTTCCATACATGTATGTCATCTTATGAAATTTTCCTATGCTTCATCTTTCCTCTTCATTGGATAAACCCAACATTTTCTGGATTTGTCATCAATAATAGACATGAAATATAGATTCCCTCCTGTTGTAGGTACTTGAGCTGGCCCCCAGAGATCGTTATGAGCATATTCCATGATCTTTGTGGCCCTCTGTGCTCCCTTTTTGAAAACTAGTTCTGTGATGCTTTCCTAGCACACATGATTAATAGAATTCCAGCTTCTGTAAATCTTGTTCTAGGATCAATCCTTGTTTAGAGAGGTGGAACATACTTTTGTTCCCTGCATGACCCAACGCTGCATGCCATTGCTTGGTTGGTTCATGATTTCCCTTCTCTGAAACTTGATTAACTTTTGTTGAGCCTATAACATAGTACAGCCCACCCCTTTCAACTCCTCTAATAATGACTCTACCATCCTTTAGGATTTCTCTGAGTTCATCTTTTGATCTGATATGAAAACCTTACTTATCAAACAAACTTTCAGAAATCAAATTTCTCCTTATTCCAGGCACAAATCTGACATTAGTAAGGATCCTTCTCTTTCCATCAAACATGTTGATGGAAACACTTCCAATCCCTTCTATCCTTTGTTGCGTAGAATCTGACATTTTTACCTTTGCAGTGACTGGTTCAAATGTAGTGAACCAGTCTCTATGAGGAGTCACATGCATTGTACACCTTGAATCAAAAATCCATTCTTTACTCAGGTCTTCACTTTCTTTAGTGACAGCCAGAATCTGATCACCGCTTGAGTCTTCTGGTTTCTCCACATTCCCTGCAGCTTTATCCCTTTTCTTCTTTCTACAGTCCCTTGCAAAATGTCCCTCCTTATCACAGTAAAAGCACTTCTTTCCTTTTTCCCTTTTTCTTCTTTTCCTCACCTTCCTTGGTGTCCTTATCCTTTCCACTTCCCTTCTGCCACTTTCCTTTCTTGCTATTCTTCTTATGAGACTTCTTGTCATGATTATTTTCTACAAACATTACTTCTGCCTCTTAGTTGAATGGGTTAACATCTACTATTTCTTCCATTAGTGAGTTCTAATACCCTCTTGATAATGAGGGATTCTCCACTAGCATGCTTAATTACCTTCTTGAAAGCATTAAATTCAGAATGTAAAGCCTTTAAAATTAGTACGGCTTGATGCTCCTCATATATTTGTTAATCTATAGCTTCTAAGTCTTGTACTAGCTTAAAGAAATAGTCTAAGTTGTCATCTAAAGAGACAGAGGTATTCATCTTGTAGTTAGCAAGATTGTGGAGAAGTGTCATCTTGTTAGGAAGACACCTCTTTACATAGATTTCATCAAGTTTCTGTCATAGCTTCTGTGCAGTGTTACAATTCTGCACATTTCTTATCACAGTTAGTGATAAGTGAAGTATTAACTTGCAATGTGCAAGTCTTTGCATCTTGAGCCTTTTAATTGGATCAGTCTCAACGTCATACTGATCCTCAATAGCCCCATAACAATCATAGGACTCAAGAAGAGCTTGCATCTGGAGTTTTTAGGTGGTAAAGTCTTCTTTTCCTGTAAATACATCCATTTCTTTTCCTACCATTGTGACTGTAGTTTAAAGAAACAAAAGACTTTACTTACAGACAATTCTTGATGATTCTTTGATGCTTTGAGTGGCTAAGAAATGCCCCAGGAGGTTTCGGAAGCTCTGATACCACTTCTGTTAGGATAGATATGTTGCACTGCTGTTCTTTTTAACAAAGATTGATAAAGAAGTTAATTTTGCAGATAATATGAAGTGTAGAAAACTAAAGAACACACAGATTTTTACATGGTTCGATAGCTTCAATGCTATCTACACCCAAGGTTCTCACTGATGTGGTTTCAACTAGTATGAAGAAAATTGAGCAAGATTACATGAGTATGAGTGTTCTTCTGAACACTTGTAAAGAGTCTCACACTCTACTTAGTACTCACAGCTTAGTACTCTAGCAACTCTCAAACCTTACTCTTAGTTCTTACACTCTCTGACTTTTGCTTACAATGTAATGAAAATAAAAAATGTATTCTGATGCTTGAACTGTGCTCCTTTTATAGGTGTTGAATGTATGGCTTTCAGATGAGCTTTGAATAAGTCAAAGGCAGACAGGTGCTCTTCACATGATCCACTTGACTATTCTTCTGAAGCTATGTGTTTTGTATATTGTGGCTGCTTCTTTAATTTGCTTCAGATTTCTTAAATACGACAGTGTTTTGAACCATTCTCTTCTAACTTAGTCTTCCGTGTGAGTTTCACGTGCATATGTCTTAAACTTAGTCATTTGTTCTCTGTCTAATTAGAACTTTCGAGAGCTTCCCTCGCTTCCTCTCTTCGACATCTTCAGACACCTCTCACACATGCACCATCTGCTCTTCATCTTTCATCTGTTTTTGTTGATTCTGAGTGTAGTTTGGTGGAGTATAGGTGATTACCATCACAATTTCACAAAGGTCAAACAAGAACTGAGAGGAAGTGATCACGAAGGATATGACAGAGTTGACCCTTAACGAGGAATTAGTCAGAAATAGAAAATTCTGACGTACTAGAATACGGGTAAAGGATATCCTTTAAAGTGTGCAAAATTAGTCATGGAAGCTATTGAGAGCCGTTTACTGTAAAGCTCTGACGACGTATTTACCGCTTAGAAAGTCTAACCCTAGTGTCCAATCTGTCTTTTCTAATTGCAAGTCGTGGACAAGTCTTTATGTCCTACTACTTGGCTTTTCAGCTCTGGTGTGTCGGGAAAGGTCTCTCGAGGTCATCCGATACCGTTGGATTGTTCATACTCACATGGCTACTGAGCAAGGATCCCTAGCACAACTCGAGAAATGAAGAGCCGTACTTTGCAGCTTATCAGGTATTAGCATATTTGGGCACCATATTAGGTATTTTATTTATTTATTTATTTTTATCTACTCTTTTAATATATCAGTTTTTTTAACATATCTACTACTTTAACCTGCATCACTTTTTTCATTGTTACATTTGCATGTGGGTTTACAGAAAACAACATCTTTACTGTGTAAGGGTAAGACTGCGTATTATCAGATCTCCTCAGATCCTGCATTGGTGTAGAATTCAAACTGAGTGTGATGACGATAATTATTTTATCTTTGACTTTTTCTTCGTATCCTTTATGTTTGAGTCATAGTCTTCCTCTTGCGAGTCTATATTTGAGAAAGACTTAGTATGAAATTGGTACATTGAGAACTTGAGTTGGAACACTAAATAAAAATATAATGCCCACAACCGCAATTAAACTGTTGGAAGGAATGTGTCTTACAAAATCAAGCTCCGATTGTTAGGTATATCTTGATTACAGTGAATTTTGTTTGAAAGACTCATTTCAATTTTCAGGCAAATTACACTCTCCTTCAAGTAAATCTAACAGTTCCCACGTGTGATTCTTTTACTTCTAGTTCTTCTTTCTTTCTTTTTTTGAATTTCACATTCATAAAGGATTTGAAGATTCATCCTTCACCTTTTTCTCTTGTGTTCTCTTGTTCCTACTTGAGGGAGAACATGATCGTGATCATGCCCTCATTATGAAATTAAGAGTGATTTCCTCCTATCATTCTTAATTCTTAAAGTCACTACTGTTTCAAATTTTATTAATTCCCATAGCTGTTATGATCTGAAAAGAGCTTTCATTTTGATGCTAAAAATTGTTTAGCATTCCCTTTTAACGATGGCAATCGAAGTGGACTAAGCAATGCTACTGTCACACTCATTTCTTTCCGTAGAATTCTCTTTTCTTTCACATTATCCTGTTACTTTACTCAATGCATTTTCTTCTGTTCTTTTCTCATTTTCTTTTTTCTGCTCACTCTACTTCAGACGCAATCTGTCTTTCATACCATTCTAGAGGATATATATCAAGCCTACAAATTTGTAGAGAAAGTAAAAGAGTCTTTTCAAGGAGAACTCAAAGTCTGGACAGTTTATTCATCAAAGAACTAGCGCTTTTTTTGTAGGCTGACATACGCTTTCATGTAAAATTCCGTTAACTGATTGACTTATGGATATGATTGCAGTTTAATAGATGAAACTAAATGGTACAACAGAAAGGGTCGATATTCAAGCTAATGCTACTATTGTTTAGGCAATATTGAAGTGCTTTTGGATTGGATCATTTGCAAACGTATTTAATAAGACCAGGAATGTGGGTGTTCATGAAGTAATCTTCCCAGTCAATGCACTTAGTATCGAAGTAGAACATATCTGTCTCGACGCAGTTTTGTTTAGCAGCAACCAGCAAGTTTTGGACGTTCATGTCATCAAACCTGCATTCCGAAAGCAGTTCTATTAAAATGTATAACCATAAAATCAACTATCTATCCGTGTGCCTCTCAAGTAGATACTTACACTCCTTGGAAAAATGAGTATGGCCGGTAAAGTTCGACCAAGCGCATCACAAATTTGATCTTTCGATTGAGATCATTATATCTGCCTTCGAACTGATGGCAAAAAGCGGTATTTGCCAATCTTAATGCCTGTTTGAAAGATTAAAAGTGATTAGATTGCAAGTTTTACTTATCAAGTACAACGGAATTTATTCCCTTGACAAACCTTCAGAAGTGGAATGTAGCGAACTGCCATGTATCTTCGAAAGTTAGTCATGCTGCCTATAACTTTCAACTGTCCAACCTTTACAGGCTTCCCATCCTTGCCAATCCATGGTTTATTGGTGAAGTAAATGAACCCAATGTCTCTAAGATTAGCATAGTTGAGGGGATTTCTTAATGAAGATCCCACTTGGTAAATTGCATAGGATGGTCGATTAGCATGAGCAGCCATAGCGACGATCATTGCATTCACCACCATATCAGCTGGTACCTGCATGCATATACATCCCATTTTGCATATTGTGATTAATTTAGAATAACAAACACTTCTTGCTATACACTCAACATAATTCTCGCAGAAAAATTGGCTTATCTCACCAAATCAATGACTGATTTAACATCTCCAATAAAGGATGACAGCCTTCCTTTTCCATAGCCGACGGCTATGCTATCAATTGTTCTGCAAAGTTCAGCATAGAAAAGTAATTTGAAAACCATTAGTTTTCTAATTATCATTTTGCCACTGACCAAGAAATGGATGATATTGGAAGACCAGGTAAAATAAACTGCCGCGATTATTTAAAGGAATATGAGCGTATATACCTCTTTTTACCCCAACCAGAAAAATGGATGGTTTAAAAAGAAATTGAACAATTATACCTTAGACCTTCAGTCCAACCAGGAAATGGTTCTTTGTAGGTACTGGTGACAATGGTGGGTCGTAAGATGACCACTGACATGTCTTCCTTCAAGTGTCCCACAACCATCTCTCCCATTGCCTTTGTAAATGCGTATGTGTTCGGCCATCCGTACACCTTTGCCCTGCATTTGTACGTAGTATACAGGTTAATGTCTGACAAGTTTGTATGCGTACAGACAATTAAGAGATTCAGATGTTAAATTTGTTCCCCTAAAATTATTCACATATAACCGTCCAACTTAATTGGAAAGAGGTTAGGAGTATCCTTATTAGCTTGTAACTTAATGAAATTTGTGCTCAACATACACTGATACAATTATGTGTTGTGACCATTGATAACTGTTTTATATTCATCAATAACATATACAAGTAAAGAGAAGAAAAAGATCTAAATCTTGCAAAAGGACCTTCAATTTTTATTTAATAGTTCAAATGAATCACTTCATATTACGCGGTAACCGTATAAGGTTAGTGAAAAAAAAAAGAAGGCATACAATAAATCCTGAAATCAAAGATGGAAGAAGAGGTTGGGTTGAAAGCCCTGGTTCCTACGCTAGTGCTTTTTTATGTTCGAAAGGTTTTAGCCTAATTTGGATTGGTATCTATTCATCGGAATTGATTCAACACAAAAAAAGCTAGTTTGACCATGGTGGTCCAGGCAGCCCGACGAAGCATGGGTCTTCTTCAAGTCGATCTGGTGGAGTCTGACTAATATGTCCGACAACATTTATTTCAATCTCTATAGCAACTAAAAGTTATTCGTGATTAGAGCTTATCAGCTGCTCGATTATTGGTGGAACCATTTAAAATAGTTTTGGTGAACCTGACGTTGTGAAAGCCTGCCTGGAACTAATATTTAAGAATTTAAACCTAAAGCCGGCCTACGATGAGATCTATTCATGACTGCCGGAACGAAGCATATAACTAGCGTTTCGAAAGGCTTCATGGATAGGGACTCAAAAACGACAAAAAAAAATCATATCTATGTAGGAGGTAGCTGTGCAACTTGTTGGAGTGCAATTTGACTTTATAAAATTTCTTTTTCATATCATACCTATCAATGCCCATATCTTCCATGGCCACCTTAGTCTCTTCAAGAGTGGCTCCTTCAGCTTGGAGTTGATTCAGTTTTTCCTTCACCAGTCTCTTCTCTTCATATACGTCTAATCCGGTGACCCCATTAAGACTCTCCCCCATATGGTATGGAGTCTCCAATATCAATCCTGACTTCTCTCCCGCAACATAAGCTGAAAATTGTATCACTTCTAATTAAACTATGAAGACATTTAAGAAACACTTGGTTGTATGGTGTAGTACTGAAGATTGAAATATTATACCAGTGGATACGTGTAAAAAGCACATCAGTTTCACACATTTCTTGGCAAAGCATAGCACATGCTTAACTCCCAATGTGTTGATGCCAAGTGCAACATCATACCTGCAAATACTTATTTTCTCCATAAATTCGAGACCCCAGAGGTGAAATGAACACAAAAAAAGGAACAGGAAAAAAAAAAAGAGCAAGTGTGAGTTCAATAAAAGAACAGGCTTGTGGTCCCTTGATAATAAGAGTACCTTTCATCGAAGCTGGTTGTTGCAGCTAAATTCACCACAATGTCTAATTCGTTCCACATCTCCTCCTTCAGCTTGGAGTCCCCAACTCCTAAGTCATCACCAGCAGAGATGTCTCCAGGTACAAGAACAGTCTTCTCAGATATGAATGCGTTCAGATTCGCACCTAATCTCTCCTTCAGTAGTCTAAACAGGTCCTTCCCAATAACCTATAAATAAAACGAGCTAATTACCAAAGCTTCTTTACAACTTCAATCAAAAAATTTTGAAGCGTTAATTAGTTGGAAGGCCTCAAATAGCCAATTTAATGTAGCAGAACCGCATGATTTACGTTTTATCTTTCTTTCTTTTTTTTCCTTCTCTTTCCTATACCATCTTTCAAGTTGATATATGCTAAGACCATCTTCTATCTAAATTGATGCACTTCTGTGATTGTTTTTGATTTGTGATACCTTATATCCCAATTTACTCTTTATATTTCCCCAGGCATTATTTTTTCTAATTTCATTTTTATTATTTATATTTTTCAATCATTTTAATTTTGGATGTAAATGCCATATTACGTTTGTTTATTCGTAGCCTAATTCAATTTACTTAAATACTATTATATTATTAAATTAGATGAAGACAAAAGGAGTCAAGATAGAATTGCAAAAATATTTTTAAAAAGTTCAAGAAAATTTAGATACGAAAATAAAAAATTTCACCGAATATTTAATTAATAATTTTAATATGAAATAATAGAAGATTTTACTAAATGTAGACATATTATAATCTTCCTTTTTCTTTCTTGCCACTTGAAAATGTCGATTTACTTTTCTATTTGTGTATATGCATCATAAATAATATGTAAATGATCAAATTAACATGACCCAAAATATAAAAAAAATTCTAGAAATATAAACATAAACTTATGACAAAATTAAAAATTTAGAAAAATGTTGAGAAATATAAAGTTAAGTTTTTCTTAAATTTATTAGTCTAAATTTAATTAAATGTGTTACATTAGTCTAAAATAGTAAGTCATATTAGTCTAATTTAATTAAATGTGTTAATATATACAGTCATTGTGTCTAAGAATGTTTTTCTTTCTTCAACATTGATGTATAGTTTTTCCGGAGGGTGTTTAAAACCATGAATTTTTATTTTTCGTAGCAAGAAGTATGTTACTAAAAAATAAAAGGAATGCATCGATTATTACCAAAAGACAAAAGGATAATCTAGCAATGTATAATCTTAAAATTGGGAAGGATCTTTGTCAATTAGGCAAGTTTTTGTTGATGACAAAAGATAAATAAAAATTTAGAAAATTTGGAAGATGCAGCCTAATTATTTATATACCTCAGTGCGAAAGCGAAGGGAAGCAGATTCAGCATCCGACGCTCTTAAAAGAAGATAAACTTTCTTCACTTTGGGCTGAATTCTCAAAATTTTCTCCACAAAAACTGGTGTAAGAAACATGAGAAGTTAACGTAGTGATATGCTTACATTAGCGAGATTAAAGAAACAGAAAGAAAATAAATAAAACAAGAGGGAATAGCATGGAAGTACTCTTTGCTATGAACCCAGTTGCACCCGTGACCAAAATGGTTTTGTCCTGAAGAAACTCAACAACACTCCCAAACTCCATTGCAAGAACGTCGTACGTACCAACGAAAGACACAATATAGATGAAAGTTCCTTTTCTCTGCGAACTACCTGTGCTTCTAAGTGAAACAAACATCACTTTATAAAGGGCACACTACTACGTTAGTCTTGCTATATGTCAATTACAAGTGTCACGTCCTGTTGGGTGAGTCGAAGGACTTCAATATTAATTGTTCTGCATTTTCCTGTCCTGTGGGTTCTTATCGTTATAAAATCGATCCATAAATTCTCTCAAATTCCCCACTAAAACATGCTGGCTTCTAACTCGATATAATTAAGTCCGGGGATTTTACTTCAATTAGAAAAGGAACAATGATATGGAAAATTATTAGGCTAAATCGGAGTGCTCTTTTCTTGTCAACATCATATCAATGTTTAATTCTTTTGGATAATAAGCAGGAATCTGTATCTATCATATACAAGCATTAATATGTGCACTTAAAAGATAGGAAATTATGATGTGATTTTAAAAAAAATTCATAATTTTGTTATTTTTAATTTTTCAAAAACGATTATCTTATAGTTTTGAGAAAGAATAAAAGCGAAAAACGAATGAAATGAATATCACAAGTGAACCAAACAAATATTATTGACATAACATCCATCTAATCTCTTAAATATGATCTGAACTAGTTAATTCAATTTAAAATAATAACTTATTATAATTATTTTAAATTGATTTTAACTAATTGAAATTAAATTTAAAAGCTGAGTTGAATTGTCTTATCAACAACCTTTAATTGATCCATGTATGATGCTTATGTTATGTGTATTTTGTCATTTTTAACATAAATCTAAAAGAAATATTTTTTAAAAATAATTAAATTTTCAAGAGTTTTAAAGATTAAAAATTTTTAAAATTTATTTAAACCATAAGAAAATTCCAATTTTTTTACTTATAACTTAAAAATAATAATTACAGATGAATGCTATATATATGGAGAGAGGGGTATGTTTTCTTTCATTTTCTTTTTGCTTATCCCTAAATCTAAAAGTTATATGAATGATGAAATTTATTCTTCTACAATATTTTGAAATCTACTATCTTTTCCTTCCTTTTTAAAATCTTTTTTTTTTTGTTGATGAATGTATCAAATCAAATTTTCTTAATGAAACAATTAGGACAACATATTTTTATATGGTTTAAAATTTAATTCTTTAACTAATTTTATGATAATCAAATAAAAATTTTGATATTAGTAATAAATTGAGTTGAATCCACAATTATAATTTTGGATTCCAAATAATTATACATACCAACTGAAGTTAATAGGTCGTTTGGTTTCTTTATATTTTCTGTTGCAGTTTTTATTTTTTATTTTTCTTTTATATAAAAATAAAAACTTATTTAGTTGATAATATCAATATAGTTATATTTTTATTGTTGATGATAATTGTATATTAGATAAAACTTAAAAATAAATTATTTTTAATTAATTAAATTTA
>JAOQMQ010000008.1:7724038-7734091 GCA_027563845.1 Erythroxylum subrotundum
GGGTTCCGTTAAAATCCTAGAATGAAAGGATTAGTTACTCATAATAATAGTAGCAACAATAAAAATAATAAAAGCAAACATCATGAATATGAAATGAGTAGAAGAAATGGAAGAACAAATGGTGATTGCTCTTCAATTTTGCCTCCAGCTCTCTACCGCAGGTGCTTCAACGTTCCTCCAGCCTGCTTGCATCCATCAACTACTTCACGTTGAAGTCCCCCTTTGGTGTTTGCAATGTTGTTAGCCAATCAGTAGAGAGTCACGTTAGTGGAGAGTTTATGAAGAATAATGAGTTAATGGCCAAAAGATAACTTCAGTCAGGACGTGAATATGCTGGAGAGTTTTTAAAAATGAAAAGTATCTTGCTTCCTTTGCTATTCCAACAGCTACTCCATCATCTTCGTGAGGGCCCTCCTTAAATTGCGTGAATTTGACAGCCACCTTTTATGTTTGCAAGTTGATAGCCAATGAATAAAATAACGTAGAAGAGCTCTCTCCTTTGTGAGTGTAACGTCCCTGTCCAAGTGAGTGCTTCTTGTCCTCTAGCTCTCAATTTTTTATTTCTTCACTCATCAGCCCACGTCCTTAGCCTCCAACAGCTGATAATAATTTTTAATCCCTTCCTCCTCCTTTAAGTCAATGTGTCTTCTTTCATATGCTGCCTCTCCTTGTCTTTTACGTGATATGCTCCTTGATTTGCGAGATTTTCTTTTTTTAATTGTCAAGCCCTACCTTTTGTTTCTTAGCTGCCACAGCTTGCCTTGGCTGATTCACTTTGCTACTTCAATCATTTTAATCTACGCATATGGGTCCCTCTTGGCTGATATTTCTCTTGTTTTATTCTCAATTGAAATCCTTCAGCTGCTTTCCACGACCACGCCTGCTTTGTTTTCTTTTGTCTTATGCGTGAATTTCCTCACGGCTTATACGTGCTCCTCTCTTTTGGCTTCTTGTTGCTTCCAATTCAAATAAATAACGCCACCTAGCTGCCTCCACATGATGCTTATCTCAAACCAGCGTGATTTAATTTTATTTCTCATGTGCGTGACTCCTCTTCCAGCTTCTCTTCTCACCAGCGCCGCACTCCACTTCTCTTGTCTGATTATCACTTCACGCCGCCCCATAGCTTTGATTTTCTATTATTCTCCAGCGGCACTCACTGTTCCTTCCTTGGCTGTTTTCATTTTATTCTCCTCTCTACTGTAGCGCCTCTTAGGTGAATACTGAATAATCTCCTATGTGCGTCTACTGTGGCTTGCTTTTGCGCCGCCCCTGTTCTCTTATGTTGTATGACCTTGCTTTCCATTTAATTTCTGCGTTGCCTTCCCATTTGCTCATCCAATCTCACATGATTTAATTGCTTGCTGATTTCTTTTCAATAAAATGCCACCTGTTACAATTTGCTACTCGTCCACTTGCTGATTAAGTCTTGTTCTCTACTGTAGCGTTGATAGGACCATTAAAGGTCACCCATCAACGTTATAGCCCTTGCTCCTCTCCTCTCTTGTGTTGTTCACGCAATTAGCCATCTGTCTCCTTCAATTTAATTTTTAATCCTCCAAAGATGCTGGTTGTGCGTGATGTCCATCTTCATTTCTTATTTGCCTTAAGCTGCTCCTTTATTTAATTGGTTTTTAGCCAACTTCAGCTGGTCCCACGTATATATGTTGACAAGACAATTAAAAGTTCAGCTCTCATGTTAAAATGCCGTGGGTTCTTGTGCAAGTGCCGCCAACCTCTAGCCTCCCCAATTGATTTTATTTGCTGTCCACCTGTTGTGTTTTCCTTCATTAATACATGCGTGAGTGACCTCCATTTGTCTTGTTTCACAATTAAATGTCACCTTGAAATTTCTGCTGCTGTTGTGACTAAGTTTTGGACATTTCTTTAAATTAATTATTATTGCGGTCTTTTTCAATTAAAAACAAGTGTATTTTTTACAAATTAAACAAGACCCATTAAAAATGCAGATTAAAATAAATTAAATAATTTAGTATAAAAAATATATATAAGACTCAATAATTAATTCAGAAATTAAAGGAAAATGTCATTAATTCTAATGATAAAAATGCATCCAACATTGATCTGAGCTATACTTGTTAATGCTTGAAACTTGTCTCCCACAAAAACAAAAAATATTATGCCATTGTGGTGGTCTTGGTGATTGGAATCAAAACTCCAATTAGGACCCAAGAACTTTATAGAATCTTGTAACTTGTGAGCTTTAATACGAGCTCCAATAATCCCAAAAAAACAGGTTTCTTATCCAACAATAAGTCTTTTTTTATTGGGTTTTGATAGGATCATTCATTCCTTTGATATTCTAAAAGATTATAGCAAAAGGATCTTATAAGTTACCCTGCTCCCTTAGGCTTTTTCTTCTTCCTGCCAGTTCTTCTATTTGGAGAGGAGTGGACTTCTCCATTTGGGGTTCTATTAAATCCTAGTCATCCTCAGACAACATATACTCCCCCTAACTCTTTGCATCTAGTCCCTTCTCAGTGACTTCATTGTTTTGGTCTCTAGGGCCAATTTCTAGATCCAGAGCCTCATCCACTGGCTTGGGATTTTTATAAAATTCCTTAGTTGCTTCAGTGGTTAACTATTCAGCGTCATTAGTTCCCAATTCTGCCTGTGACTTCTCAACCTTATTAGTTCCCAAGTCTGCCTAAAACTCAAAATCTTAAATACCCATCAATTCCTAATATTCACCTGTTCTAAATGCTTTGCCAGTTTCCTTCCATACCCTTCCTAGTTGAGGTTTCCAACTGTATGAAAGCCTAATCTCAACTCTAGTTAATTCCAAACATAGCAGCAGAAGAGTCAAAGCTAGAGGGTTACTTATTAAACTTGCCAGGTAGCTTAACCCATCTAAAGTCCAATACTCGAATGGCATATTCTGAAAGTTAATCCAAATGGGAAAGAATTCAATCTCATTCCTGTCCAGTTCCATGCCCAGAACCCACCTTTATGCCAGCAATGGTTGCCCGCCATGGACCTGTCTCTATAATTGCAAGCAAATAGTCCTTATCTCTGAATCTGAAGATGAAGAGGAGTCTTCCTTGATAAGCAGCACCTTCTTTAGACCCTTGTTCCCCCATTTGGAATGAGCTCAGGCACGTACCTAAGGGAATCAGGATCTTTTGTTTTAAAAAAATCCAACTAAGCTGCATTACCAAGCTTTAAGCCCTATTTTCAGAAGCTCTTCATGAAGGGAGACAACTCTATTCACCAATGTAGACTAGAATAGCTTTGGCTTCTGTGGAGGAATCTTAGAGGAAACTACACTCTTCCATGTTCTAGGTACCTCCTTAGTAGCCACTAGAGACTGACTACTTCCTTTACTCGCATTTAGGGAGTTGCAGATGGATGGAAATTCCAGTTCAGGGAAGATACTTGCATTTGAATAAGTTTCGAGATGGTTCAAAGGGCTCCCTATGTCTATCATCATAAAGCTTACCCAAATAGGAAAGTTATCGATAGGCAACCAATTACTTACTAGATCAGGAAGTCTTCTATTAAGGTGGAGTACTCTTCACATTACTGTAGTGCAAAATGCCTTGCCACTCCTTCGTCTTGCTCTCACCTACCTCTGGAATCCACTTACACATGTTTCACTCCCACTCTAGATGCCCAGACGCTTCTCACGCTCGCAGGCCAGTCTCTCGTTGTCTCCAATCACTCGCCTCTCTTGTTTCGCCAGTCACTCGCAACTCTTCACTATAAATTTGTTATTACTTATTGAACTTTTAATATATCAAGAAATAAATATAGCATTTGTAAATTTTGTTATCAAGCTAAATTGATGTAAGTTTGATTTATAATTAACAAAGGACAAGTCAGAATTTTTCTTTTTCCTACTATAGAAGCTTGGCAGTATTCCCCTTCGCAAGGCTTGGATATTAACAAAACTTTTATAACTTTGCAATTACTCGATAACTTGTAAAATGAAGACATTTGTCCAAAGTGAGGGCAAGTAATGTTATATATCTCCCCGCACGCATGTAGAAGGAGATTATGTGTTTAAATAAACTCTTTCACCCATCTCCTAACACAAGATTAAAAACAAATAATTATATGACTAGGGTTTCAATTGGACTTAAATAATATGAATGCTAATTGCTAATTGCTGATCCTTGTTAACATGTATTGAAGGTGTATATTGTTAAATGGTCACGTTCCTTAAGCAGAAAAAAGAAATTCAATTTCTTCTTCACCAACAAAAATAGAACAGGAACAATACAACTTTCGTCATAAATCCTTATTGGTCAAACAAGGAGCCAATAACTTTAACATATTTTCTTCTTTCAATTTCTAAATGGCTTGCCAGCTACATATATAAAGGATGTAGATCATGCCTTGAACAAATGACAGAAGTAATTCGACTCATGCACTAGTTGATACTGTCACTTGAAAACGTGTTTAACAACACCAGGCATGTGGATGTTCATGAAGTAATCATCCCAGTTAATGCACTTTGGATCAAAGTAGAACACATCATTCTCTATGCCATTCTCTCTAGCAGCCATCCGCAATTTTTCGGTGTTCATGTCATCAAATCTGCGTTCCAATAACACCCTCGCACGCTTAAGAACAAACCACAAGATTAACTACTCTCATCTGTCTCAAAAGTAGAAGATACTTACACTCCTTGGAAGAACAAGTATGGCCGGTAAAGTTCAACCAGTCGCATGACATATTTGATCTTACGATTGAGATCACTATATACGCCGTCAAAATAATGGCACAAGGCTGTGTTTGCAAATTCTAGTCCCTGTAATTAGAGTTAATTAGGAATAAAGATTAGAGAAACTCATAATACGGAAAGTTTTGAGCAAGTATGATGAATTAAGACCTTTAAAAATAGCAAGTATCGAAGTGCCATGTATCTCCGAAAGCTAGCCATGTTGCTCAAAACTTTAACCTTCCCAACTCTGACAGGCTTGCCATCCTTTCCGATCCATGGTTTCCTGGTGAAGTAACGGAATCCGAAATCTTGGAGGTCAGAGTACTTGACAGGATTTCTTACTGAAGACCCCACTTGGTAAATTGCATAAGATGGTTGCTTAGCATGAGCAACCATGGCCACAATCATTGAATTCACAACCATGTCAGCTGGTATCTGCCAATTTTAAATTTGTCATGAGTTTGTTCTAGCAAAAGCATTAGCGGCTGTTAGTTATATATATTAATACATTCTGAAGAAGAAGAATGTTTATCTTACTACATCTACAGTTGCATTAAGGTCACCGAGAAAGCATGTCAGTCTGCCTTTTCCGTATGCGACAGCTAAGCTATCAATTGTTCTGCAGCCACAAGCAAATTTAGGATCGAATTTACTCTCCAATTTATCTGTAAATTATCAGAAGAACCAAGTTACGTACCTTACGCCTTCAACCCAACCAGGAAATGGTTCTCTGTAGGTACTGGTGATAATGGTGGGACGGATTACGACCACTGGCATATCTTCCTTCAATTGTCCCACAAACATCTCCCCCATTGCCTTTGTAAATACATATGTGTTTGGCCATCCATAAAACTTCGCCCTGAAATTATTTTCATGAACATTATACTATCTTTGAAAAGCTTGTTTCTTTATATTAATTCACAAAACCTTCCTAAATTTATCAACAATCTCAATCATTTATAATCTGATATATATCTTTTTTTAATTCTCCTTTCTTTGCTGCAAGAATAACTTCGTAAACAAAGTGGGTGAAGAAGAAAGGAACGAATCCATCCCATATATATATATATATATATATAAACTAAGGAGACAAGTCAATCTACAACTTCAGCTGAAAAGGAGGGTTTGGGGCTTTGGGAGAAGAACAAGTAGGTGAAGTGAGAAGAAAACGGACAAGAGAAAAATTAAGGTGAAGGAAGGTAAGACGAGGCAAAATTATTCCTCACGCAAAGTACAAACAGTATTGAAAACTCCTGTCAGCTGCAAATGAGTAAATGAGTTTTGACCTCTCTCATTTAATAGCTCAACTGTAGGGCAGTTGGCCTCACCGCTCCACTCTATGATTTCCCATTAATCTAATCCCAAAAGTTTTAACTTAAATATAGATGAAAAAACTCATTTCATACTACGTTAAACTTTTCTTAATTTATAGAAGATGCTGTAAATATTTATAATTTTAGGACGAAAAACTTAACAATTGACTAAAACACGGGAAATAAGTTGTTGAAAAATTAAGTCCAAGTTAATTACTCCATTAACAAATCACTATGAATGACTAAATACCTTGCTATAGTACGGCCCTGTATATAGATTGTAAAAGATAACTTTATGACTGATTGAGTACCTTGCCATTAAGGAGGACAATAAATACCTGACCTATATAGGTAGAGAGCTTAGCATAACCATCGTAATGGCACATGTGAACTGTCTTGTGCCCTCGGTATTCCAATACGTACGTGTGTGAAGTGAAAGAAGACTTACACTTTAGTGATAAAAGGAGATTGTTTCAACTTATTATGTTCACTCCTGATCCTGAAGCCTAAAACACTTGTGTTTCACTTTTCCATAAGCTAAAACCATGGATTCAAATAGCTCGGTATTGGAGCTTATTTGCTGCTTGAATTCATCCACTAAATAATAGATCAACCTAAAATCCTTGTTTTTTTTTTTTTTTTGGAAAGCAACAGTTTTTTAAGCATCATGAACGATTTTTTCCCTCTATTTCTTATGCGTAATTAAGAGCTTACCTATCAAGGCCCAAATCCTTCATGGCCTCCTTGGTCTCTTGAACGGTAGCTCCTTTAGCTTCAAGTTCAGCCAATGTCGCCTCAATCAGCCGCTTTTCATCAAACACGTCTAGTCCCTTGACTCCGTTAAGGCTCTCCCCCATTTGACATGCGGTCTCTAATATCAACCCTGTCTTCTCTCCGGCGACATAAGCTGAAGATTACACCACCATCATTTGCTCTCAATCACTATTGCTTGGCTAGGAAATCCAAATCGTTGAAGAAAAAGAAGGAAACAAGATGCACAAGCATATATTTTTTTGATGAATTGCGATTTCAATATGTTACTCATTTTGTCTTGGGTGTTCCAACCCTATACTATAAGTTTTAATAAAATAAGGTGCCTTGCCAGATTTCTTTTATTTCGTTATATAACAAGTTAAAAAAGAAACGGTAGGTGATTCAGTAACGTACCTGTGGACACGTGTACGAAGCTCTTTAGTTTCACACATTTCTTGGCAAAGCACAAGACATGCTTGGCTCCTAATGTGTTGATGTCAAGTGCGACATCATACCTGCAAGTTTATGTTTTCCCCCATAAAATGAAGATCCCGAAAAATAAAAAATAAAAAAGAAGAAGTAAATAGGCTGTGGTCCATTGTTAATATCGTACCTTTCGTCAAAGTTGGTGGTGGCAGCCAAATTTACAACAACATCTAATTCATTCCACATCTTCTCCCTCAGATTTGAATCCCCAATTCCCAGATCATCACCAACAGAGATGTCTCCAGGTACAAGAACAGTTCTTTGAGAGATGAAGGAATTCAGATTTGCACCTAACCTCTCTTTTAGTGGTCTAAATAAGTCCTTCCCAATAGCCTGTGAATATAGGTTAATCAGCAGATGATACAAAAGCTTAAACCAAATCAGTTGCCTTTTAAATCTTACGAAAAGGTTTTAATTCCTTAGACGCAGACATGGAGTTTCAAGTTCTTAGCAGCAGTAATTATATACTGTTATTTTTCTAGTACTTTTTCTGGTTAAACCCATACTTACTTCTGGTACCAAGAACTGTTCCTTAAACAGGGGCTGTCCTAGTCTGATATAACTTACTTAACTTTAAAAGATGACTGTATTATTCAGCCATTTAGTGTTTGATTGAGGAGGAACAAAGGCAAAGAAGAAGGAAACTATGAAGATGCAGTGTTCCGGTTTTGAGCTTTTTATTTCGTTTACCCTTATCTTTTAATATGTTTGGCTACATTATAGATACATACCTCATTTTGAAAGCGTATGGAGGCAGCTTTGGCATCAGCAGCTCTTAAAAGAAGATAAATCTTCTTCACTTTCGGCTGCATTCTCAGTATCTTCTCCAGAAAAACTGCACTCGAAAAAGAGAAGTTGTGAGCTTCTGAATCCCTAAAGATTACTAGAAAGACAGGGAATCCATGTGACGTACTCTTTGCTAGGAACCCAGTAGCACCGGTGACCAAAATGGTCTTGTCCTGAAGAAACTGAATACCACTTCCAAACTCCATTGTTAGAAGCTGGTACAAATGTATGTCTGTATACTTTGAACTGTGTGGAAAGCAAAGAGGTTCAAATGGCCTTGGTCAGAAACAAGCATCATTATATATAGCTGGTTAGAGGGGTGGAGTGCACGCCAGTAAGTTGGGTGTATTATTTTTTACTAGTGTGTAGGTAAGGTTGCTAAAATACATAGATATAAAAACTATGAAAGAAAATCAACATTCATACACTTCTCGGGCTCTGCTATTTCCCACATAGATTGAGACGTCGCCAACACAACTCAATGGTCAGATCGCATTTACGACAATCCATCCCATGAAAATGAAAATAATCAATGGCCTTGCCTTTGCTCCCGCTCTAGCCTGACCTACCGTCTACAGATATTTATACTGCCACTGGGACGCTTCAAGGCGCTTATTCATTCATAGCATTTCCACTCCCTTTCATGAAAATCAACCTTCACTTGGGTTCCCACATTATTTTTGTTGTACTTATTAGTTCCGATATTTCTGTAGATATTTATCCTTAAAGGCAAGTCGATGGGCATGTTCGTTACCTTTCCATCCTTTCTCTTTTTGGAAATGTAACTCGTCTATGAAGTAAAATTACCGGGCCCCCGCAGGAAAAACTTGTTACTTCTCGTATGATTGTTATTGTAGTTCCTGTTTTTTCTTCATATTATTTTCATTTCTTATCCTATTTCCTTCTAACAATTCGTAAATGTCTCCCTTTCAAGGTAAACTATCTGCAAACATGAATGTTCCTTACCATCTTTTCTGGATTTCATGTCTTCATTTTATCATCAGATTGATCATCTCTTTATAAAGATAAAGCTTTTATTGCTAATTGTGTTCCAAGTGAAGTGTGATTTTTAAAAGTTCTACCATTTCGGTGTTATATCGTCATAAACTTATTTTATTTTGCACTGTATCGTTTCTTTTGGTGCGATGTCGTCTTAGTTCCTTAAATCTTAGGAAGTTTGTAACTCCGCCTTATTCACGTTTAGCCTCTGACCAGGGGTTTGGTTATGGGAGTAATCTCTTGTTGTGTCAGATTGCCTTGTTGCAGGTTTTTTATGGTTCTGCGCATATGTTGCATACTTCTTCAATATAATACTATTTTCTTCATTTTATCAAAAAAAAAGTTATTTTTTATTTTATGAATGAATGAATACAAATGTGCATTGTTTAAAACTTTAATTGAAAAAAAAAAAGTAAACGTAAGCGCCTCCTTTTTGGCTATATTTCTTGTCTTTCTATGCTAGATAATTTGGATGATAAAAATTGTTCTTTATTAGAGAGAAAAAAATTATACATGTCCTGAACTCGATAACTTAATCTTAAAAATTAGATCATGGTTAGGAGTTAACTGTTACCTACTTATATGGTACATTCTATGAATGAGAGCCACACTATAGTGTATATATTCTTATTAATTACTATTCATGTTTCAATTCTACTCGCCTTTACTCCATCCTAGGGGGGATCGTCCTATTCCTAGGTAGATCAGCCATGACCGTTCCAGGTTGCAGTAGTTTAGCATATAATATACACATAACACATGCCATGCTAAGGGTTGAACCCACTAAATATACAGGAAGCAGATATTTGGTTACAGAAAGGTTCCTCTGAATTGGCAAGTCATTGGAGGCCATCTCGAATGAGTGTAAGTTTTGGACGAGAATGTTATGATTTGATAGGGAACGAAATCAGTAACAGGAGTCTGTGATTCAGAGATCCAATGTCCAGCATACCCAATTCTGGTTTTAATGCATCTCTTGCTATAAGCATAACATGTGTAACGTAGGACTTGCTCAGTTCTTTTCTTCTT
>JAOQMQ010000008.1:7766815-7780922 GCA_027563845.1 Erythroxylum subrotundum
ATTTTAATATTACTGTTTTATTATTGTGATGCCATGTGGAGTATAGTGATGTTTGTTAGTAGTTCTCTCTTATCGTAAGATACGTACCGGAATGAGCTGCGGGCGTCCCGGTAGGTACTCTACGATAAGGGGGCGCTACATGGCGTGAGGCACTGCCGTTGGTGGATGGCGTGGAAATTGAAGGAGAGTAATGAGGCAGCAAGGAGAGTGGATGGACAGTTGCCGAAGATGGAGAGGAGAGTCACCGCCCTTGGAGAGGAGAACAAGAGAGAGAGTGAGAGTGTGTAAGAGAGAAATGAGAGAGGAAGGGAGGCAACAACACTGTAAGGGTGATTAGTTTTGCAAAATTTTTTGATTTTTTGCAAATTGTCCCTATATTTTTCAAAAATTACAATACTGGCCAGTATTTAATCGGTGTTTTAAATACCAGCTGGTATCATGCAAAATCGCTAGCATAGATTGTTACCGATGACTAGTACCCAAGAGGGATGTTTTGTACTATTTTTCAGCCAATATGGTATGAAACCAAAAACAATGGGTCACACCCTTAACATAAATAATAGAAAAGGAAATAAAATACATTGGGAAGTATAACTATAAAGCCCACAACAAGACAAACAAAGAGTTCAACCATAACAATTGGCCCAGCCCATAAAACTATTAAGCATAGGGATATAAATAGAAGACATTAGCTATCAATTTTAACACCAACAAAAAAACAAGTCTTCTTGGTCATTTTTCTCTCCATTTTTACAATTGTTTAGTGTTTAAATTCATCATCATTCTCCTGAATCTAAAAATTTTCTCATGTATTATCTCATTTTGTTTGTTTTGCTACAAATTATGAGAAAATTAAAAAAGATAACATCATCAAAATTCCTAAGAAATGATAGACTTCACAATGGTAAAAAATTTTCCAGCAATAATTCTGTCTTTTGTTTGGATTTTTAGTCATCCTACACTAGGTTGTAATTGGATTCTATGTTGTGATTATTTGAGACAATAAATTAAAGTCATAGAAAGAGATAAAAATTGAGAAAAGATGGCTGAAAAGTGAGGAAGAAAAAGCTGAAGAAAAGGTAGGAGAAGAGGAGAGGATGAAGAAGAAGGCAATTTTTTGAAAAATTAAGTTGTATTAAGAGGCAAAATAGAAAATGTAGAAAATTAAGGTAAAATTAGAATTTATTTCTAAGAAGGGTATTTTTTGTATTAATAGTTACTCTTATTAAGAATGCATCTCATCTTTTGCCACTATTTTTTTTAGAAATAGAGATATTATGGATAACTCCAGTACACATGTTTGACAAGAAGAGTTTAGATGAGGCCGAAAAATTAAATAGAATAAAGTGGTTTGATTGTGTATATATTTTTTAATGTGACAATTCAGATAGACATTTGGATTTGTATAGTACCCTTCTTTTTTGGAACTAATAAGAATTTTGGTAATTAAAATTATGTTTTAAGAATAATTTGGATGATTACGAACTAGGAGTGTGTGAAGCGTCACAATAAGGGAAAAGAAAAAGTCATTTTGGTGGAAAAAAAATCATCGGGTATTATGTTTTTGATGGAAGAATTAAAAGTAATTTACTGTCAGGTCTTAAAAAAAATTGTTGGTACAAATGCTTATTTGAGAAAATGTTATCCAGATTTCTTTGCCTAAAATGAAAATTTTCGCAGATTTGTAGGGGTTCGGAGATGTGATCATGTGAATGCAATAACTGTAGAGATGCTGTGGAGTCAGTGTCAAGCTTCAGTCATCGAGTGGCGAGGGCATCGAGCAAACATTAAGCAACAAGCCATTGGTTTGGAGCGGAGACGACGTCGTACACATGTAACAGAATAAGAAGGTGGTGTGACTTGTGAGTGTGAACGTATCAGGGGGAACGAGCAGGTGTTGGACGGGCTCCCGCTCATGGAACTTGCACATAGGATGAAGTTCATGATCCAAAAACTTGCTAGAAGAAAAGCTCTTTATTATATTAGAGAAAAATATTTCCAGCAGATATTCGGATTTCGGGCGCTAACATACAGACAATGAAATGAAATGGAGCTTTTCGCCTGAAGCAAAGATGCGTATTGCTGTGAGGCTGACCTTCAAAACCCTCACAAAGCCCCAAATCAAACAAATCTTCCCAACTCCTAATGCTCAATTCTGTCTCCACTTCTGTTCATACCAACTTCAGGCACAACCTCATGTCATTTCCCAAAACTCAGGAGCATGGAAGCCTTTAACTTTTCCGGAAGCACGCCAATTGTTCGATCAAAGTACCCAACAAAGCTTTTCAAGATATAATCAGTTGCTTTTCGATTATTCTAGGGATAACAGAAGCTATGAAGTTGTCAAGCTCTTTATGGGCATTCACATTTCGGGTTATGTGATCGATGGCTCAACATTTTCCTGCGTTTTGAAGGCTTGTGCCTGGTTGTTGGATCAAAATGCCGGTGCTCAAGTGCATGGTTTGTGTGTAAGGTCTGGTATTCTGAATGATGTTAGTGTTGGTACTTCTCTTGTCGATATGTACTTAAAGAATGAGAGTGTTGAAGAAGGGACCAAAGCTTTTGAGGACATGGAAGAGAGGAACGTGGTGTCATGGACTTCATTGCTCACTGGTTATGCGCAAAATGGACTGAATGAGGAGACATTGCATTGGTTTTTGAGAATGCAATTTGAGGGGCTTAAGCCGCATCCTTTTACATTTGCGAGTGTTCTTGGTGCCTTGGCAAATGGAGGGTTGGTTGAGGAGGGCGTTCAAATTCATGCAATAGCATTAAAGAACGGTTTTGGAGGGAATGTTTTTGTTAGCAATTCTTTGATTAACATGTACTCAAAGTCGAGGATGGTTGGTTTTGCTAGAGCTGTATTTGACAGAATGATAGATCGGAATACGGTTAGTTGGAACAGTATAGTTACCGGATATGTAAATAATGGACTTTATCAGGAAGCATTTGATATGTTTAAGTGTATCAGATTCGAGGGTATCAAACTCACCAAGATGATTTTTGGACCCATCATCAATTCATGTGCTAACATAAAAGAATTGAGCTTTGCCAAACAGCTTCATTGCCATGTTTTGAAGAGTGGGTTTGCATTTGATCCAACTATTAGGACTGCACTAATGGTAGCTTATCATAAGTGCAGCGAAATGGATGATGCTTTTAAGATATTTTCTGTGATGCATGATTCTCAAAATGTGGTGTCATGGACGGCCATGATTGGTGGGTTTCTGAAGAATGGTAAAATAGAGCAAGCTGTAAATCTATTTCGCGAAATGAAAAGGGAAGGTATTAGACCAAATGATTTTACTTATTCTACTATCCTTACTGCACAGCATGCTGTTTCTCCTTTTGAAGTGCACGCACAAGTAATAAAAGGTAAATATGAGAACTCACCTACAGTTGGAACTGCACTTCTAGATGCTTACCTAAAGCTTGGTAAAGTTTATGAAGCTTCTGAAATTTTCAAGAGAATAGACGAGAAGGACACTGTGGCATGGTCAGCGATGATAGGTGGATATGCTCAAATAAGAGACGCTGTGGGAGCTGTTAAGATATTTGTCCAGATGGCAAAGGAAGGGGTTCAACCAAATGAGTACACTTTCTCTAGTGTTTTAAATGCATGTGCTGCCCCTACAGCAGCTCTCAAGCAAGGGAAACAGCTTCATGCCTGGTCCATCAAATCAAGAACTAATAATGCTTTATGTGTCAGTAGTGCTCTTGTCACAATGTATGCAAAGAGAGGAGAGATTGAGAGTGCCAATGAAGTTTTCAGGAGGCAGGAGGAGAGGGATTTGGTCTCCTGGAATTCCATGATAACTGGATATGCACAACATGGCTGTGGAAGCAAGGCTCTTGACGTCTTTGAGGAATTGCGGAGGCAGAATCTGAAAATGGATGGTGTAACATTCATTGGTGTCATTACTGCCTGCACACATACTGGCCTAGTTGATGAAGGCCAGAAGTACTTCGATATAATGGTAAAAGATCATCACATCGAGCCAACAGTGGAGCACTATTCTTGCATGGTTGATCTATATAGCCGTGCTGGAATGCTTGAAAAGGCAATAGACATTATAAATGGAATGCCTTTTACCCCAAGTGCAACTGCGTGGCGTACTCTCTTGGCTGCCTCTCGTGTTCACCGCAATGTAGAGCTGGGAAAAATGGTGGCAGAGAAACTCATTTCTCTCCAGCCACAAGATTCAGCAGCATATGTTTTGCTATCAAATATATATGCTACCACAGGAAACTGGGAAGAAAGAGACAAAGTAAGACAAATGATGGATGAAAGAAAAGTGAAAAAGGAAGCTGCTTATAGCTGGATTGAGGTTAAAAATATGACATACTCATTTCTGGCTGGTGATGTTTCTCATCCAATGTCGGCGCAAATTTATGCAAAACTTGAAGAACTAAGAATGCGTTTGAAGGATGCTGGTTATCAGCCTGATACTAATTATGTGCTCTTTGATATTGATGAAGAACACAAAGAAGCCATGCTTTCTCAACATAGTGAGAGGCTGGCTATTGCTTTTGGATTGATCTCCACACCCCAAGGATGCCCCCTCCATATAGTCAAAAACTTAAGAGTCTGTGGAGACTGCCACACTGTTATTAAGTTAATCTCAGAGATTGAAGGGAGAGAAATTATTGTCAGAGATTCAAACCGGTTCCACCATTTTAGAGGAGGACTATGCTCTTGTGGGGACTATTGGTAATTGTGAGCCGACGACAGTTTGTTTCGAGACCATGTGCCATGAGCTCAGCTCTGCAAGTCCAGTATCTCTCTTTGTGAACTGGGCAACTTTTTACTGGGAAGTAAAATATAGTGAGGTCATTTTTCTTTATATATTATGATGGAAGTTTTTGTAACAATTGACCAACAAAAGGAGGCAATTGATTTCTTTCAGGGCAACTGTTTTGCTAGCTAAAGACACTTGTAAACGCACTTGATTAGTATTTGTAGCGTGAAGGAATATAAAGGCCTCCAAAATGAAATTATCCAGCGCAGTGGAGGGATGAGACCATCAGAATGAAGAAGAGACTGTTAATGCAACCGAAACGTAGATTTCCTATGCAGACAGCATGCCATTATCGTTGCAAAAGGTCCAACTCCAAACCACTAGCTATGATGATGACAAATCTTACATCTGGATAAATGATTGTTATGGATGACAATGCAACAAACTCAGCTGCCATATGATCGAGCTCTATTAGTAACCTCCAAAACTTATTGGGCGGCTGCTGCAGTGCAGAACACCATATTCAATGATAATCAATTGTACTGGATTTGTGCTCAGTTATATTTCCATCTCATACATTGATTAGACACGGGCTTTGATTACACCAATGTACAACTACTAGACTTTCATTTTAAATGTATCTGATGTTGCCTACTCAGGTCAGCATGTTACACAAAAGAATACAACTCAATTAAGTAATGTTTTTAAACAAAGTTTTAAGCGTGTCCTGACAATTGACAAGCATATGTGCATTTTTTTTTTTTTTGAGAATTGAGTTATATAGAAAACTTGCCTGCCGTTAGAATATATTATATTTAGATTTGGTATGTAAAGGAAATTAACTAAAGTTGTACTTGAGACCTTTTTTAAAGATGTGGAGTTAGGTTGTGATGAGCCGAGTGTGGTGGATTGTGAGATTTAAGAGAAAAAGTTCAGAATGTTAGAAAGAATAAACTAAAAATTTATACCTCAGTATTTAATTTACTTTAAAAATTTAGACAAACTTTATGAAACTTTTGGGTTAGGTAACTCAACTGGAGTTTGAGATTCACATTAATTAAATCGTGAATTATTAATTAAGCCTGAATCCAAGGTCAATGAAAGTTGAGATTTTTACTATCGTCAACTAAACCCCAACTCAAGTACTTATAACTAAAACAATGACACCACTACATTTGTAAAAGTTTATCCTAAAGCTCTCCTCAATGTTAGACAAGTCGTTCAACTATAAAAATTTTATACAGAATTAGGAATTATTATGCAATATTTCTATATTGCTTGTCTTTAATCTTTACCATCACCTGTTGTTCTCCATTAGTTCTTTCCTCGTATACCAACTTCTTCTCCTAGTTGAGATTCTTGCTCAATGCAATTTTATAATTCTTATAAAATAAAATATTATCTGTTTATGTTAAATACTTTCACATTTTGTAATTTTGTTTCATTGGATCCAATAACTTCATATCAAGCTCCGCCACTATTGTAGAATAATGGATGTTTGTAAGAGGAAGCGATAGTCTCTTCACCGCTTTTTGAGCCAGCTTCTGAAACTTAGTTGCAGGGAAAGTAAACCACAATCTTCCAGTACTATTTTTAATTCTAAGAAAATCTTGGTATATTGGTGAAAATAAATCTTCTACATATTCAGTACGTAAATATTTATATACATACATATATATATATATATTATGTTGATGAGCAATAAGAAAATACTATAGTTCTAGTTTTGATGTTTTTTGCTTATTATATTATAAAATTAGAAAATAAAAGTTTAATTTTAACAGTTTAAAACTGTCTAAATTTTTTTCTATGAATTTCACTTAAAGATTCGAAATACAAATTAGAGCATCAACTTTGTTTTTTTTGGACCATTTCAGTTTGAATTTGATGTATCAGAAACCTAATGACAGCAATCAAAAGAGTGAAATTCGTATTAACACTAATTCTTGAGTCTGTCACTCTTCGTAACTGCATGTTTTCCAAGTTCTGTCGGCAAACTAATCACTTAGATTGATTTCTCCAAAGAAAGAGGTAATTCATTAATATCTAATCTGAATGATCCAAAAAAGGGGGTGGAAGATTAAAAACATGGGATGACAAAAGAATAACATTCGATGTATTTTATCATTCCCTCATCAATTTAGACTTTCGGATATATAGATCAAAAGACTTGACATGATGCTTAGCAACATTCAATGCTCATATTATTATGACACTAAAACTGATATGATATGTATACATCGAACGAAGCATTATTGGTTGCTATCCTATGTATCCCTGGACAAGAAAAACAATTGAAGATACGACTTCATCCTTCAGAACAAATATTGGTTGCTCGAACTGCTGAAATACTTCTTTAAATCCTATGGCGAAGCAACATTGAGAGCAATAGGACTTCTGACTGTGTGAATCCCATTTTTCCACGTTAAATACCCAAACACAAACTCTCCATTGCTGGTCTTAAAAGGTCTGAATTCAATCCTAAAAGCCATTTTCTCCCCTGTATTTGCAAACTTAAGCTTGGCAGGTGTCACTGTACATGCAACACCAGGTGGACATTGTAGACTAGCGTTATAAACTGTGGGTCCAATACCATAGTACGTGACTGTTCTACTAACGGATACGCTTCCATGCAAGTTGGATATGCCAATGGAAGGGTAGTTGAGCTCATATGACTTGGCATCAGGTTGCTTGCAAGAAAATTGGTATCCAGCGAGGCTTCTTAGTTTTGCTGGGGTTGCACCTATGCTGCAGAGAAAAATCAATAGGTCCTCCACATTAATGTCATAAACTAGTCCTGGATTAAGAGCTGGTATTGGATTTATGTGTCCAGATCCATAATCGAATGGTGTAGCCGGTGTGCCAAACGGATTTTTTTGAATCGGATGGCGGGTGTTATCAGTCACTGTAGCTGTAACATGTTCAAACAACAGATATTAGGAATGCATCAATTGCCATATGATTGCCTAATATTTTCTAAAATCTAACCGGTCGTCATTATTGCAGACTTTATAGCTGCTGGACTCCAAAAGGGGTTGTGTGCTTTTAGGATCGCTGCGACTGCACTAACATGTGGGCAAGCCATGGAAGTGCCGGACTGTATGTAGTAATCTACTGCAGTTAAGGAATAAGTTGATACTGGAGACCATGCTGCCAAAATATAAGCTCCAGGTGCTGTAATATCTGGCTGCGATTGGAACATAATTTTTCAGACAGCATTATATAGGACTTAATATTTCTCCTATATTATTAGATTACATTGGACAATGCTTACTTTTATAATATCTGGAGACACAACATTTGGTCCCTGGGAAGAAAACATTGCCATATCTGGTGCAGGTTTATGGTTCAGAAATGCTTTTGTTGGACTAATTCTTGCAATTGGTTTCCTGCAGCACAAGTATCAGAATGATTCTTAATTGTCAGTTGCTTTATGATTTGGACTTCTTCTCTTTTGCAACCGGAGCTAGAAAACTCACTTTTCTTTCTTCATGTATTCTTGAAGCTCTGACGCTTCTTCCAGCCCGATAGTAGTGCCTGGAATTACGAACTGGTAACCGATATCCTTGCCCGTTGGATCAATCAGTATAATTCCATCTCCGCCACCTTGTAGCACAAAATACGCCTTTTGTCTTCGGTTTTCAGATAAATCCCCAATCTTGCACACCACAATCTTTCCTTTAATTTTGGTGGCATCTAAAGTATCGTTCTGGCATAAACTGAAATAGAAAATAAATGAGCGGAGGGTTGTAGATTTCACAAGATCACTGTCTGCGGATGAGAGTGACACAACAAGTATTCTGAGACTCATACGCATCAAATTATATCTGGAAATATTCATAAGAAATTAATAAAGCTTTCGCAAGATGGTTTTCACACTATAATCTAGCTTGTGCGTTAAATAATTGAAAAAAATACTTCAAAAATGTTTAACTTCTGGAGAACCTGCAAATTAATCGATGAGATATTGAAGGATTTTTAAGGTAGATCTGAAAATTGGATAATAAATTGTACTGTGATAACCTACAGGCCCAACACAAAATGCATTGAAGAATGAAGACAAGCCAATACTTGTCAATTTCACAGCTCAGCTACTGTACTTGTGTCTTGGATAATGAAGATATATACCTGGCATTGTCAGCTGATACTCCTGGTGAAGCTGCATCACTTGCAGCTATTAAAGGTTTTGGGGTTTTCATCTTCAAGGGATTTATAGAAAAACCCTGAAAGAATAGCTTGTTTTTAATGGAAATTCAACTCATGCTTGACAGGAAGAAAATGGAAATCAAATTGAGAGGGATAACCTTCAGGACTTTCAAGTTTCCCAGATGTACATTTGAGAGGAATTCTCGATCGATTGAGCTAGCTGCCACAGTCATGATCCAAGGAGCAACATTTGTTGCAGTCCCTGTGAAATATGAGTTTCCTGCTGAACAGGTAACAAATATTCCCTTTCGAAATGCGTGGAACGCTCCAATAGAGATGGCGTTTTGGAAGTAAAATGGTTGTGGAGGAGGCGGGCCGAGGGAAAGAGAGAGGATATCAACTCCGTCACTGATTGCATCGTCCATTGCAGCAAGAACATCAGCATCTGCACAGTACAAATACCAACAAGCCTTGTAAATGGCAAGCCTGGCATTTGGCGCACCACCTCTTGCAGTACCATTGGCCAGACCAAATAAGTTAGCATTAGGAACAACAGAGCCAGCTATTATTGATGCCGTGTGGGAGCCATGCCCCTCACTGTCTCGAGCTGATCGGAAAACAGGGCCACTGAAAGATTCAAGAGGCCCTTTTTGTGCTTCAAATCCTTTGACATAAAACCTTGATCCGATAATTTTTCTGCATATTGAGTGTCAATTGGCATCAATAGACTGATAGTTAGCTACAACTACGAACTTAGTGTCAATGAACGAAAGGAAATGGTCACAACATTAGCATAAACGAGTCTTGCTGTGCTAATCGTAGAAAAGACAAGGAGAATACGGATGACTTTGGTCAAATGACATGTTGATCACCTGTTGCAGTCGGATAACGTGAAGTTTTGTCCAACGACACATTCACCCTTGAACTTACTGGGCACAGGGCCTAAGTGTTTATCGTTGAAACTCTCAGAGTCAGGCCAAACTCCTGCAGATGAAATAATTAAAGAAAAGTTGTCACATACTTGACTATGGCTACAAATAAAAATAATTCTTTAGGGCTATATTGTAAAGCCTTACCTGTATCAATGACTCCAACAATAACATTTGATATAGACGAGGGTACTCGAAATCTGCTTTGGATAGAGTTTAACCCTAAAAATTTCCACGAACGTGTTGTGTGGAGATCATTGATCTTACTTTCGAAGACAGAAACAACTGACTCCCTTTCTGCAGAAAAGGGCATTGGCATTGCTCAGTTTGTACGCATAATAAACCATTGATCTTGATGATAAGTGTATCTCTTGCACTTGAATTATGCAAAAGCACTTTGAGAAATAAAAGTGAAGATGCTCAGAACACCTGTTAGTTGCTGGGCTTGCTCTTCTGTAAGCATCGCGGAGAAGCCTCTAAAACTTCTAGTGTAATGGTGAATTGCCACATTGTTCTCTTCATAAAAGCTGCAGAGAATAAAAGAAGTTGCATCTCAGCTTTATATATGTATATCTATGTTTCAATGAAAGCTAACACACAACATAAACCCATGCCTGTTAGTGACTGAAGCAAGCATCTCATTGTTGGCCTTGATCACAGACTCTGAATTCGGGTGGGAGTGTTCGCCCATGTATACTATGTAATGCTGCACAGAGAAACAAGAATTGTCGCAGTTGTCCCAATTACAATGGTCATATGAAACCAACATTTTAAATGTTTAGACACCCTGATTTAGTACCTTCGTTTCAGCTTGCAATGAGACAATGATGAACAAGAAAAGAGTAAGACCAAAGTGAGGTCTCATTATTTCTGATACAGTTACAGATTACTATCAGTCTAAAATTTGTGGTGATTCCCCTGGTGGATACTGCACATCCTTTTATATGCGATATAATTATGCTAGAACTCAAAAAGTCATAATCAAAACTCAAAACCCGGGCTTAAAATTCCACATCTGCTATAGACTTTGCACTACTTGACTAAGTTTAGAAACATCTATAGGTTGACGGTCCGTAGCCAACTCTTGCTGTCCGAAACAGGGCTATGTGTCAATGGTATAACAAATTATATGTCATTTGATGGGATTATTTTCTATGCATTGAAGGTCTGGTTCCAGTCATTGGAATCATCGTACGTGTTAATTTAGATATCAAGGATTACCTTCAAATAAATAATGTCGCGAAGCAGCGAAGGTTGCCAAACCAATTAGCTCGGTTATTCGATTCTATTGCTTGTTTTACATTTGGGAGATACCATTATTCCAATTCTAAATGGTAGAGTGAATCAGAGTTATTGATCATCAGTTCTCTTCACGAACTTGTTTTAAGCTATAAAGATAAATCAAAATGGTCGCAGTATATACACTCGACAGAAACAATAAGACATCCTTGTTGAAATGGGATTTGGGAAAGAGCGTCGAAAACCAACTCTAAACAAGCCCCAATAACGTACGACTAAAAGATGCTTACACGAGAAGGAAGAACGAGAAATGTGAGAAAGAAAAAAGTATAGTTTCTCACGAATATTTCAACCTTTCAAATAGTTTTTAGTCGCTCTATCGTGTAAAATGTTTAATTGCAGTATTTCGAAACATGCGAATGTCACTTGCATTGCACTGGGCTATGTAAATAGTTTAGTCTGTGCTCTTTAGTTGCATTAGAATCGTGGCATCTGAAAATTTGAGGACAATTAAATGCTTTTAGGAAGTATCTAAATTCGAAACTGATAACAATTGGGCGACGTAATAATTCATAACAGTATACTGTTGCAAGATTGACAAAGTTCAGTTCAAAAGTTTCATTGAATTTTAGTAGACTTGACATAATTTTCAGTATAAAAAATAATTCATAATAGTTACCATTTACAGTTTAAGCGTAGTCAAAAACATATAGTTATTGGTGGCAAAGTCACCTTTCCTTCTCCGTTAAGGCTTCGACGATTCTTCGCGTATCTGTAATAACATCAAAGAAAACTTGTAAAATAGCTTTTAAACATCGCGGTGAATTCTATTTCTGCACAATTCTATTGCCTTAATTATCCTATATGTTGTCAAGAAGTCCTCTAAAGATAATCAAGAAGTCCTCTAAAGATAATCATCTTTAGTACTTATTGTACAAATTATTTTATGATTAATAAATACATTTTTCGTTGTTGGGATGTTTATACAATTATGAATTTGATGTTGATCTTAAATTGATTTAATGAAGTCTTTGATACAAAACATAGCATGGAGGAAATCATGATAATGAGATTCCTATCATATATAATTATATTAGTATCTAAACTTTCCCTAGTTATAGGATTAATGAGATGTGATATCATTAATCCGGATAGGCTAGCACATATTATACTCCTTGATTGGATCAAACAGTAGATCTCATAAGTTGTAGACATGAGTTGTTTAGAGTTAATATGTGGATGCTTACCAAGTGTAGTAAGTACATTGGATTGACCTACTATGAGATAATCATATAGATATTCTATTCCAGTGTCAATGATAGTATTATCATAGCAATGGTGCAAGTATCCTTTGACTTGAGGTGATCAAGAATATCTCAGATACTGATCCTGTGCTTTAACTTCATTCATTGGTGTCTTTCAGGAGTTACTCATAGGGTGGTGATTGGATACAGCTTGAGGTATTTAAATGTAATTGAGTAGCCAATAAAGGATTCACCACTCCTGATAGAAGGAGATAATACCCACAACCTCTTGTCAGGGTCATTACTCTGGAGTCTTTGGCCAGAGTAGATATGTATTATGAAGAGAGTCTTCAATGATACATAGAGTAATGAGATCCTCAGGACAAGATCTAATATCACTTGGACTAGATGTGATGTAATCAGTCTAGTGGGAGATGATACTTTGACCATACTCTGAACCAAGTGAGGTATACATGGTAAAAAGACGAATTGCATAGCAACATTGCGTATGAAAGGGTTTGTAGTTAAACCACTGACTTTTTGGTTAATTGGGAGTCATGACATGTTGCTAGATACCGCTCTTGACTTACTTGAATTTAAGTGTTAATTCAAGTGGCCAATATAACCGGGAATCTAATGAGTCACACACATAGGAGATCCGAAGGATGAGTAAAATGGTCTTGAATGGTGATTTAAGATATGAGGGAGTGTTTTGGGATTGTATCGCGATGTGATCGTGGTAAAAAACGTTGCTTGGAATGAATTAGAAACAAGTGTTGTTGACTGCCAATTTGGCCATTAACTTCCCAAACTTCCATTAATGCATGCTATTTATGGTCATTATTTTCCCATAACTTCCATTAATGCACGATATCTTCCATTAATGCATGTTATTCATGGTCATTAACTTCTCATAACTTCCATTAATGCATGATATTCATAACCATTAACTTCCCATAACTCTCCATCAGTGATAGGAGTTAGTTATGGGAGTTATGGGAGGCCAAATGGTGCAGAAAATAGAGATCGTTTTCGTGCATCTTGTGTAAGACACAAGTAAAAGAAAGGTTCTTTCTTACACACATAATATTTTCTCTCTAACTCTCACAAAAGTTTTTGTCTTTGCTAGCACAAAGAAAGAATTCTAGCCATCTCCTAGTGAGGTTTCATCATTCTATCTTCGTATGGACTTTCATTAGAGACGGTATACGTTGATCGTTGTGGTTTATGACAACCCAACGCGGAGAAGATTAAAGAACGAAGGAGATCGTCGAAAAGGTATGTAAACATCTTACATTTCATGTTTTTGTTTTCTATATCTATATGCATGACTATATCTGGTTTTTGAGGTTCTGTTTTATATTTCGCTGCGTATATTTGATATATATTATATATGAGATGCATGATTGGAACCTTATTGTTTAGTCCAATTTATATAGATATTTAGGTCATATTTACATTTATTTTGCATATTTATTCATTTATTTTAGTAGCATTTTTAGGTTAATTTATTTATTTTATTGAGATTGTTATGTATTTTATTTTCTCATTTTTCATTAAAAAAAGCATGAAATTTGGCCTCTAATTAGACCAAAGAAGTTGATGTTGCAGGTGAATAAAAAAAAGAAGACAAATCAGCTACAATTGGAGACTCATCTAGTTACAACAAATATTCACGCAACTTTTGGGAGGAGAGCACTAAGGTAACTTCAAGGGGAGACCACCAACGTCACAAAGAAGAAAGCAAGTGGCCAGCTGGGTTTTTGGAGGGAAGAATGTAAAAGCCACTAGGAAACATAAGGGAGAGGCG
>JAOQMQ010000008.1:7787518-7816145 GCA_027563845.1 Erythroxylum subrotundum
CATGAAATGCAATTTTCTTAATCTCTCTTGATCTCACATGTACCAAATTTTTGGGTTCTAACCCTTAGTATGGGAACTGGATGTTACAAGTGCAGCCTGTTATTTCCATAGAGAGAACGTTCTTTTACCGTGAAAGAGCAACAGGCATGTATTCTACACTTCTATATGCTTTTGCACAGGTAACATATTGAAAGCCTTCACATAAAATTTCTATTTGTTTCTTTTGAAATAATTAAACAATAGCGAGAAAGGGTTTGGTTTGGGCAAGTGAGCGACGATAGCGATAATAGGAGCGATGTGAGAGCAACGACCCAGTCATCCAGATTTGAACAGTAAGCAAGCGACACAGCAGCTGAAAATGAGAGAAGCGAGGTGCTAGCATGGTGACCCAACCCTCTAGATCTAAAGAACAAAGCAAGCGACGAATAGTGAGACCCACGAGACTGAGACCCAAATCAGTCATATGAGACCCATGCGAGCTTAGGGAAAGCTAAGACCCACGCGAGCTCCATGACAGTGGATGAGGCACCTTCACCCCTGTCCAGGGAAGATTTTCTTGCGCTCACTCGAGAGCTTTGTCATAAGTACGCATTTGTAAAGGTGGTAAATTCACCGAGAGCTTCAGATTCCCAAAAACCCTCCCCCAATACTAGTACTTGGACAACAAAAATTCAATTGTAGCAACCTAAGATACATCTGAAATACTACCCGGATATTATGAAAGATGGTTTCGTCAGTCCATTGTTTGAATTGTTGCAAATTGGAGAGAGGGCTTGGTTTACTGTCCTGGTTGGCTCTTTTTAGAGTAAGAGACCCGCACTTCCAGTCATCAATGCCTGGGCCACTGCACGATGGGGTAAGAAAGGTTTAGAAAAAACTTTACTCATAGATGATGACACTATTCTGTTTAAGTTTATTGCTAATAGTAATTTGAATGAAATACTAGAAATGGGACCTTAACATATAGGGGGCCAACCCATGTTTATTCAGAAGTGGAAACTTGGGATAGCCTTTGAAAGGGAATGTGTGAAATTCTTCCCCATATGGGTGCAGTTTCATAATTTGCCACTAGAATTTTGGACAATTGAAGGATTGAGTTTTTTACCAAGTTCTTTAAGTAAGTCTATTTGTATGTATGCTCAAACATATATAATGGAGCGAACTGGGTATGCAAAAATATGCGTGGAGGTTAATAGGGATGCTATACTACCTAATCATTTACCAATTCTCAAGTTGGGTGAAACATAGGAGATTGTGAATTCTGAAATTAAGGTGACATATCCCTAGAAGCCTTATAATTCAACCAAGAAATGGGTTCCTATAGGAAAACTTTTTCAAACTGGATGCTAGGATGAGTTATTAGGGATTTAATCTTCTCCAGTGGATAATGATGAGGCTGTGGGTATACAAATTAATGCTAATGAGAATATGGGTAACTCAGCAATAGATACTCCGGATACTGAAGGTGGGAAGCCCAATATAGCATCTAGACATACCTCTCCGTTAAAGGAGCCTGATAACTAGGAAGATATAACTGCCACACAAAATGTACAATCAGTGGAAGAATAGATAGACGATGAACTTGGCTTACTGGATAATGATTTAACAAGTAACTTACTACTGATACAACTAGAGAATGATAGACTTATTGAGATAACATAAAGGTTTCATGAGCGTTCCCCTAATCCCAAAAGAAGATCAGTTAGAAGGAAAATTAAAGAGAAGGGGTATTCCCTTTAAATGATCATTCTAATATGAAATACAAGAGGGTTAAATGACCCTCTCATGTAGTCCACAATGAGAGAATTGGTAATAAATAGGAAGCCAATTGGTAGGCTTCCTTAGGACAAAATTAAAAGCTCCACATATTTAGAATGGACTATCCCTTTTGGGTGCTCAATGGAAGACAATTACTAATCATATACATCATTCATATACATCATTATAATGGTCGGATTATCTACTTTTCAAGACACACGGAGGTGACTCCTTGAAGTCTAGTGAAGTTGAAGATGGATCAAGCAGATAATATAGTAAATTGGATAAGTGTAACTTTTATTGCCAACAACAAACAACAGACACTTAGCCAAATTGATTTGCTATAAAGAATTTATGTACTCTATGTAACTATTTGAGGATTTTGCATTTGTAGCCAGAGTAAATGACTCATCGTAATGATGTTTTTTTAGCTTTTGCTATTATTAATACAATTTTTATTTTTTCGAAAAAAATAGATAAGAAAAGTGATATGGAACATAATTCACCACTTTTAAATATCCTCTATATAGAACAGTTTGTTAAAGTTTATATTTAAGTTTATACATGACTGCTATCTCGTGTTCTAACTTTTATTCTATTTCTACATTTTTAATAGAAAATAGTAAGATGAATTTAACTTAAATATATATCTTTCTTTGTTTTCATATCGTTGTGATTTTTTTGTTTTCATATCGTCGTGACATCCTAATTGTAACAACCCAGATTATTCGCCCTCAGATATTGTCCGCTTTGGGTTGCCCATCGAGCCAAGATCCTCACGGTTTTGCTCTTTCTGCACCCGAAAAAATGCGTCTATGGGGAAGAGGTATTTGTACCCTTATAAGGCATACTTCGTTCTTCTCTCCAACTGATGTGGGATCTCACAATCCACCCCTTTAGCACCCAGCGTCCTCGCTGGCACAACGGGTCAAGAACAAGCTCTAATACCATTTGTAATAGCCCAGACCACCCGCCCACAAATATTGTCACTTTGGGTTGCCCATTGGGCCTAGGCCCTCACGTTTTTGCTCTTCCTACACCCGAAAAAACGCTTATATAGGGAAGAGATATTGGTACCCTTATAAGATGTACTTCATTTTCTTCTTCAATCGATGTAGGATCTCATACTAATAATATTTAACCACTGGATGTTCATTTTATTGTGTTTTAAATTATCCAGTGACGTCATTCATGTATTAAGGCTTAACTACTATTAATTATCACTGCCACAGTAGAAATAACACAATCAAAAATTCAAAATATTGAAATATTATTCGTAGATTACATGAAAATCAAATAGCACACATTAATGAAGGCTTCACACTCTCATTTCCTCTCTCAACTCTTGAAGCTAAGAGATGCAGTCCAACAGGAGGTCTCTTGTAAGATAGGCATGGTAGATTAGTCTCGCTCTGGTATGATAATTAGTCAAGCCTTGGTCCACTGATACACTCTCCTCAACACTTGCGTCTCTCTTCACTATATTCTCGGTGCATCAGGCTTTGTTACTTTATCAATGGTAATTACTGGAACTTCTGATGGTGCCTGCAACATCTCCAACTTGGATATCCCATGATATACACTCATCTGACATTTTCTTCTGAAAGGATATACCACCTAGCAAACTCATAACAAAGCTATGGTCAATTTGTTACGTAGACGAGGCGACCAAGTTTCCTAGTGCAAAACGGTTTGGAATAAAGTTCTAACTCCAAGAATTTCTTTTATTTTCTAGTTGGTCATACAAAACAAGCTATCAACCACTAATAAAATGTCTTAGCTAATAAGATGTCTTACTTGCAAGTTGATAAATCATGTCCAATGTGCTTACTGCATGATGAATCAAGTAATCATCTTCTCTTTGAATGTCCATTCAATAACTCCATTTGGGATTATATTACTGCTAAATGTTCATGGTCTAATCCGAAGGACTCTCTCATAGATGTTACATAGAAAATCTCAACTCAAATAATATACTCAAAATCAGATAATCATATTCATACTTTTGTACTAGGAAGTTGTATTTACACGCTTTGGAGAGAACGCAACCTGAGACGTTTTGCCAGTAAATTTTCTTCGAAAAAGGTTTTGATATCTATGATCATCACTGAAGTCCGGGAACTCATTTTGTTGAAGAACCTTCATTTAGCGTGTAGTTCAAATATATGTTTATCACTACATCTATTGTGTAATTTTGTTGTGTTTTATTTTCACGTTGGTTTTCTATTCTTAATGTTTTGCCTTCAAAGGTAGGTAGCTAGGCGTAATCGTTTTTGTTTTTTAAGCTTTTAGGACTTTGTTTTTCTTTATTAATTAATTATATTTATTTTCTTAAAAAAAAGAAGGATCTTCAAGGTTGATCTAACAAAAAGTTAGAATTAAAATTTGAATTAAATCTCAGTCCAAACTAACAAATGAGATTAAGTTGGTAAGTCTTATTTAGATCAAAATAATTACCCAAATTAGTCTCCTCTCTAGGCCTGCGTCTTCTTAATCATCCATAACAAAATTTGTTTGGACGTTATATTGGAACAGAGGATTTGATTCTGTCTGTGCTCATCTCGATAACGTACAAGTCCTTAGGCTTGCATAATCTTTTGTGTCGGTATTTATGTTGTTTTACCTTGTGCCTTTTCACACTGAGATCTCCTGGTACAAGAATCCTAAGCATGGCACTCCTAGCTTCCGGCGCTTTACTTGGAGCTTTCGGGACCATATCTTTCTCAAAATCCCTTCCAAAATGACTACAAGTAGGTCCCCAACTTGAGGAAATGATACAGTCAACAGAGTTTTCCTTTCCAATCTCCACAGATAACCCAAGGTATGCACACAAGACGAGGATGCTAACTTCAGGAGCACCACACTTGAATAGCTTTCTAGAGGATGGCAAAGATACTGACATCAATTTGAGTTCTGCTTGTTTCGTAATTTAGGTCGACCTCATGAGATCTCAAGATCTAACTAATGTCACAATTTTATGATAAGGTTAAAGTTCTAACAGAAAAGGGAATCTAGAGAGAGAAAAATCTGTATGTAAAAAGGATAGAACTGAATCGAGAGATGTTAAGAAATCTCCAACGCTGCTCCTGCTTAAATCTACAATGAGCCTAAGCCCAACGAAACTTTGAGACGATCGATCGGAGTGACATTTTGCCCAAAATCAGTTATGGGACATTTGCATACAAAGCAAAGTTATGGGACGAGATCCTCGTTGTCAGTTCCGTAGTATTTCATTTTATTCACACATTTGTGTGAACTCTGTTGAGATGTTCTAATTTTATGTTATTTAATTTTAATTAACACTTTTATGGAAACTCACGCGTAAATGTAAATAGCAGAGTTGGCATCTATCCACGTAAACATATGAATAACAGTTTACGTAGATTCGACGCATCTAATAAAACAAAGTATTAACTGATTTAGGCGAATAGATAGAGCATCTGTTCGCTTGCTCTGTTCGCTCGCATGCTTGTAAGGTTCAATGTCAACTAGGATCCTACATCATAACATGAGCCTTCAAGTCACCATAATTTAGATACAGCAGCTGCTTAGATATTTACATACAACAAAATCCATCCACATACACTCCTTGCACAATCCTATCTATCAGGTTGGTTACGTTGTTACGCAAGCGCACCATCTTCACTCCCAAAAATCGACCAAAAGATCCAAAAAGCAAGGAAGAGAAAGCTGTACCCTGTACACAACTATTCCTTGTATCATCTTCCTCATGCGTCCACTGCATCTTTCTCCTCGTACCTCACTCCCACTAGAAACCGCATGCTTGTCTACAGATTGCAACAAATACTATTCATTACTAACAACCACATCAAACTCAACTAGTTCTTACCTGCTTCGGATCGTAGACAGCGTACTGATTGTACTCCAGGGGACTATCTTTGTGCTCAGATGCCACTAACCGCCCACAAGGAACCTTGATACCATCTTTCCATGAGAAATGCTCAGACTCTTCTGTTTTCTTTTGCCCCAGTCCCTTCACTCCAATTTTCTTTTCCTCCAAAGATTTAGTGTCCTGTCACATCCAATTTGATGATATTCCAATTCCTCGAACAAACATGACACTGATGTAGTTAAGGCATGTAACAAACCTCTGGTGGACTCTTCACCTCCATAACTTGATCTCCGAGAGAGGCAACGGCTAGGACTAGAAATCCGTCTGGCCTGTCAACACCAGTGAAACCATACCTGGCAGCCTCAGCGGCAGCATCTGAACAAACGATTGCCTTGCCAAACTGCAGTGTCCCTTTTTTAGTATGATGATGGTTTGTGCACGGGAAGTAAATTCAATGACGGTAGCTTAAGAGAGTTACCATATAACCAGCGACTGGAAGAGAACAGACTGCAGGCAAGAACCCTTTATGTAAATGCCTTAACAAGTTCGAGCTTCGAGTACCTGAGACGGAAATGTAAAGCTGCTATTACGTCTGCGAGGAACACAGAGAAATGGATGTAGGTGCTCCAGTAACTCACCACACCATAACAGAATTCTGTTTGCTTTATTTTCCATCTCATCCAGAGATGGACAGGCATCAACCTCCACAGCAATAATATTCTCAATGGATATTCCATATTCCTACATCAAATCATCTCAATCATAACCCTGTTTGCAAAGAAAGTTCTTTAGCGTGGCAATTACACTTATTCATAAAGTCAGTGGTCTCACAATGTCCCCAACTTTAAAGGGTTCATAAGTTGTCTCCAAGTACTTTATAATCATTTTGTAATCATCAGAATCTTCGTCCAATGCAGAAACTGAGCAGCCCAGTTTGTTGTATCGATCAGTCAACGGGTCATCTAGCGTTGAACCAGACATGTCTCCAATCAGATGGGAAGCAACATTTATGTCTCTGATCGTCTCAAATGCAGCTGCACCCTGCAAATAAATCCGGATTCCACTTTTAGAATGCGGAGCAGCTGACATAATGATAAGCGTGATGGAATCCATGTGTTAGCTCACATGATCTGCAAGATCTTGATAGTCCTTAAATATGAAAGGCCTGGTAGAGGGCATGAGTGTAAACCATCTCTGGCTAAAGTCTGACCAAACCGCCTCTGCCTTCTGACCAGTCTCTTTTGATTCTTTCACGACTTCTAGAAACTGTTGTAGAACCTCCTCACCTGACAAGGTTAACGTGTTACACATCTGGGAGTGATAAAGCCAAAACAAACAGCTCAGAGGGGAAAACACTCTACTTCTTTCCAAGTGTAGATTGGACAGCATTCCAATTGGCAGGTCAGCAGAGTTCATAGCCATCTCAGTTAAGGCATATCTACAATTAAACAAACCACAAAACTTGAAGCCTCTAAATTCAGGGATAGAACACTTACAAGTTTTACGTAGTCTTACCTGTAAATTTCTTGACTACATAAGATCTTCATGAAGTTTGCAACCATCGGTTCCAACTTACAATGTGCAGCAGCAACTCCTAGCTGTCTAAGAGCTAGACCCCCGTGTGCTGTCTGATAGCAATTAGTAAGTTATTTATTTAAAAAATTAGGAGTTAATTTACCATGTCAACAGGATAGAAACTCAGGCGCTTCTTTTCAAACTTCTTCTCCCTCTCCCATGGCTCAAACTCATTGCCAGTGATCTCCTCAAAGAGTCTGATAAAGTCCTTTATTGCATTATCCATATTTTCCCATTCTTCAAGCCTCTCTTTCACGTTTATATCATCCCCCATTCCGCCTTTTTTGTAGTACAGATACAAGTTGCTTTCTGGTATTGTTATCAGTTGCATAACGCAAAACCTACAAGAAATACAAGTCGCCAATGTTGTACTAACTGAACAGAAGAGCATGGAGCTTGTGAAATTTCTTGAATTACTCGTTTTGTCGTCGCCCCATATCACAAAGTGCAAAGGCACAATTGTACAATATTCCGTCTCTCTCGAATATTTGACCACCTCGTTCCTGCAATTTAGTATCCCTGTGGACTCCTCTCTTGCCATGAAGTTTGACCTGCAGTCAGAAGTTCTTAGTGACTCATGACAATAACAGTAGCTGCTGAGTTTTCGGGACTGAAAAAAGCAATTTCATACTTCTGCTGAAATCAATTCAAAAGCCTCATCACTGGGATCCTGTTTATCCAATGGTATTCCTTTACCATCCACAGCAAGATCGGAGACGCAATCATAAGCTTCCAGGGGCTGAGGTTCTTGTTTCTCAATGCTATCAAGCAGCCATGCTTCCCTCACAACAGGTATGCCTCTCTCACTTCAAGGTACACGTTTAGCAACTTAGGATATTGATCAGTTAATGTTGAAACAATAACTTTCCAACCAAATGTTGTTCAGCAATACTGAAAAGCTAACAGAAAATTCCACCACTCACAGTGCTTCTGCAAGCTTGGACGAACCTCCACGATCTCGCTCAGCAGGTGAAACAAGTAGGCAATTCACGCCTATACATAGTTTTCCACACTAATGTCGGTAACGAAAAAATTTAAAAGATTCTAGCATCCAAAGAACGATCATAATAAAAGATAATAGATTACCAATAACAGAGTTCGAAACTTTCCCCCCCTGTCTCTCAATCTTTGTCTTCCAGTAATGCTGCATAATGGTATTGACCCAGACAACATCTAATTGGAATCTTGCAAAAACTGATGCTTCTGAATGATCCACGAACAAATGTTACTTACATGTGTTCTAGAAAGACGACCTGATAAAGAGATGATCATCCCTGCAAAAGGTCTATCTAGGGCTCCTAAATTCTGAGGAGGCCTACTATTAGGATCCTGACGCTTCTTCAGCAACTGGAACATTGTGAACAATAACATGTGTATGAGAACTAAGAGTTTTCCGCATATTATACAGTGCTATCAGGAAATTAAAAAGTGAATGGTGACAGCAAAGTTTACATCTCCTATGGGCGTGTTCAGCGCAGAATCTGGCAGCTTGACAGACTCTTGTTTCCTTGGTGGATTTCTAGTCTTGAAAGTGCAACTAGACCACTCACTATAGAACCCTTTGCAATAATAACGTTTACCATCAAATTCCAAGTCGCTATTGCACATTGGACATTTCTCTAGTAGCCCAGAGAACAGCAAATCTTGGCTGTAACCAAGTAAATGGAACTGCTATTAACATTGATGCAGAGGCTGTGAAATGCATTTAAGAATATCCTGAACATTTCCATTTCCATGCTTACAATGACACCTTTTGGCGAGAACTTCAGTACGAGAGAAATTTATGTAGATGACAACGTAATAAACTAACCATTTGGTGATAGCAAGCCCATCAGAACCAGAGGAGTCTTGATCATTCATCTCCAATATTTTACGCATTTCCTCAACATTGAGATTCTCTTTGACGGCATTACTAAACTCTTCAAACTCCTTAGCAAGGTAACCTTCCTCAGATTTGCCATTCGTTTGCCCATTCTTATCTTCATTCTTTGGCTTCTTGGGCGATTGCTCTCCTTCGTGACCTCTGCTTTCTGCCTTCTGTTTCCTCGTCATTATCTTGCCTTCATCAGATGGTAAATGTTGGGACCTTGTATCATGGACCTTTTACATTTCCATACATTTAACATCCTGAAACCATTAGTACAAAAACTTGGTCCTACAAATAAAAAAATTTATACAACTCCATTTCAAATATGCACCTACAACCAGCTACATTGGTTTGGTGAGCAGGTAGATAGCTTGAGTGAGTTTTTAATAGCCTCCGATATTACTGCTTATTACACAAACATTAGACCTTGTAGCTGAGAACTAGATTTAAAGGTATATAACCTCTGTAATTACACTAGTGTACACAACTTTTCAATAGAACTTCCTTGTTGGTCCATAAACTTTTAGACGAACCCTAATATCCACAACATCAAAATGTTTCACTCTTTAATCACCATTCATGCAAGAAGACTTCTGTTTTCTTAAACTCTCAGATCATCTTGATATAACTAGATGTATCCAAGTAGATATAGAATATAACTTACTGGAGATTCTTCTTTAAGAACTTCATGTCATGTGGTTAATAAATACAGAATATAATGAAACTCAGGGGATTTTAAAGTTGTGAACAGAAATTGACCATAGACTTGCGGTAGTTTTATATGTCACAATTGCTTGTAATCATTTTCTGTGGTCTTACAGAAACAACGTTGGTGGGTAAATGGAAAAGAACAAGATGGTAGAAACATAGAATACGAAGCAATTTGACATTGTGAATAAACAAACCAAAAAAATCTAAGCTAGTGATCAAGCTTAGAGAAACTGGGAGACTAAATGAAACTAACCTTCATCTTTCTCTACACAAAAAAAAAAAAAAAAATCCAACTGTTACTTTCCAACCCGAAAACCCGGAGACAGCACCCAAATTGTAAAAAGGAACCAGAGACAGCAAAGACACATACAACGATATTCTTAGGATAACCTGAGAACCTATTTTTAAAAAATCACGATTAGGCCTTCACAAAAGACCAACCTTCTAAATAGACACGTACAATGCTACAGTTGCATGCTCCTTGGCTCCTGTGGCCTCCCCAGAAAAGAACAGGTGTACCAAGTCGCATGTTTACACGCCATTTGTCCAAATAGATTTCCTTCATAACCGACAATGTTGACAGGTGGTGATATGACCGTCTAATGTACTGATTTGCAACTTGGCAGCTTCTTGGCTCCCTGAGCCAACACCTGGCCCATAAACGGGAGACGTTGACAGATATCAAGACATTATCCATTTATTTTAATCATCATCCTCGGTTGCAAGTTGTTAGACGAACATTGGTTTAATGGCCTACGCTAGCGGCTAGAAGGTTACAGGGTCTTCTGCTCGTGGTTAATGTCCCTCAAAATATAGCGGCAGTGGCTTCTTCGGTTATGCGCTTCTGGGGTGAGGAGATGCAGCAATCATCTCAATTAGGCAACAAATTAAACGGTGGCGGTGGCTTTGGTCCTTTGGACGCTTTATCCTCGTGTCTAATAATGCTTTTCGAACTTGGGAGCTGTTCATTAAAAAGTTGGAAGAGAGAATGAATCCAGGTGAAGAATAGATGATACTATAAAGTTTCGATGTTCACCAGTGGCATTTTTGTTGAAGACGTAGGATGAAACAATATTTTGTACGTGTAAACGAGATAATGGTACGCAATACATTGTTACTTACTATATAATTGATGGTGTAAACGAGTTAATGGTGAATAACGTTTAAAAATAATGTTCACCTAAATGCTAATGATTATTTATCGATTGCAATTTTGAAGATGGCATCATCTACAATTGCACAAAGATACGGGAACTAGTAAGAGGGTAGAAGCGAAAACATTAAGACGTACCGGTAAATATCCAAAGTAATAGGTTTGCTTTATGCTTGATAACTAATTTATTATATTTTTATATAATTAAAAAAGATGTTTTCACTATATATATTTATTTAATTGACTAATTTATAAAATAAGTTTTTTGGAATAAATATGTTTTACAAATAGAATTATGATGATATTATAATTCTAATATTTATATTATATCGTTAATTTTAAATTGTTCTTGGTGTTATTTTATTATGAAGGGACATTAATAAGATAGAAAAATTAGAACATATTATATGAGAATTTTATATAATGCATTACATAAAGGATTAGTAATGGACCAGGTGGAATACAGGTCTGACCCGATCTAAACCAACTTCCCTAAATTTGGTTCAAGTAAAACAATGTCCTTTTTCAAATTTAGTTTAGCTCAAAAATTCGGTCAACTGAAACTTGACCAGTTAATTTCTTGCTAGGTCAAGCTGTGCAAAAAATGTTCATTCTAGGCATAAGTGATTCTTTAACTTTATATGTCTAAAAAAATATTTCATATAAAAATTGATATATTTCAGTACTGTTCAAGATTTATCAAAATCTAAGGATAACTTGTAATCATTAAAATTTGAAGATGGCATGAACTATATGGAAATAGTTTAAGTGATTAATATATAATTAATCACTTTAAAGTAATTGGAGAAAATATTTCAATATTTCTAAGTATTAAATTGAGAAATTATTGGTTAAGCTAGAATGAAATTTTAAAAATAGTTTTCCATTGTTATTAAAAGAATCAAATAATAATGTTAGAGAATTTATATAATTAGGCTGAAATAATGTAGATATTAACTTCTTACTTTTTGTATAATCGGAATATTTTATGATAAAAGAATTTAATTATATAAAAAATTTATGCACTAAAAGATTAGTTAAAACTATTTTGATATTTTTGATATTTTAATGGTCATAATATGTTGATAAATATCAATCTTGACTTATGAATGTAAATTATTTAATTATAGAATTTAAAAATAATAATTAGTTATCTATTCCTATATAATAATTTAATTAGTTTAGATATAAAAATAGCAATAATAATTTAATATCATAATTTATATCTATTACCAATATATTAAGAATTTAATGTGGCAGAAAAAGAAAATTAATAAGAGAATATATAGGTAATTTGATTAAGTAAAACTTGATTGTAAAGTTTGACTAACTTTAAGGTGCCTAATTTGTATTTAATTAGGATTAGTTTTAGTTTCAATCAAAGTTTAATTATAATCATAATTAAATTACTAAAATGTTAAACCATATTATTAATAAATGTAAGTTTTATAGGAGTTACAACTCTTAGCATGCCCCACTTTACACCACTTTTAAAATTCTTCCTAACTTGTTTGTGTGTATATTATTAAAGTTAGGACACTTGTGAAGCTAAATTAATTTTCAATAACCTATTTCAGAAATTAGTTTTGCTAGAGAATTACTAAAGATATTTATGATTTATATTATATTATATTTATAAATCAGTTATGTTATAAAATTGAAAAGATCTTATTTTCCAAAAAATTATGAACAAAATTTGTTTGCTTTCACTATACACATGATGAGATTGCGCCTTAATTTTTCAGCAAGAGGCGTATGACACTATTTTACTATCCATTTTCATGTTGCTAGTTTTATAATTGTCTAGTTGGTAATTTAAAATTTTAAATTGACCTGTAAGAAATATTAAGTTCACTGATTTTAAGCTCAAATTGATGGAGCCTTCATTGAATTTTAATATGCTTGACTTTATTAATTCGTTAGGTGAATAACATTATATCATATGACACATTTTTTTTATTTTTGACGAGTTATTTGAAACTTTTTAGCATATCGCTTATAAAAAAATGTGTGTATTATTTAATTTCATACTAAAGTTTCAAAATTGTTGAACAACTTACTTATCTTTTAGGTATATCATTTAAGCGACACGTAATAAAATCAAATTGAGAAGTTAATAATATCATTTATGCTACATGTAATAAAATCAAATTTGAGAACATAATTATGTTGATAAGACCTGATTTTAGTGCCATTTTTTTATGATATGTACATATTAAAACTATTTGTACGTTGTAAAATTATGCTCGTAAATAGGCTTTAAAATGAGTTTGTTTGACTCTTAAGTGTTTGTGCTATTCGTTATTGAATTGAGAGCAAAGATGTTTAAGTTAATATAACCAATTTGACATGGTTTTGTTAATTATCAATGTCAATATGTTATTTTTTATTACATTTTCTATATCTAAGTATTACACATATGTTTATCTATAGTTTATTATCATATTTTTTATAAGTTTATTTATTATCGTATTTTTTATAAGTTTAAGTTAATATTCCCAATATTTGAAAAGGTTTTGTTAATTATAAATGTTGGTATGTTATTCTTGGTTACATGTGTCGGTTTTTGCCCTAGAGTTAATTTGTTGGTTTTAGTTTAGTGATAAAATAATTTAAAGATATTTTTTTGGTAAATATAATTTAAAGATATTATTTATATCTTATATATTTTTTGATATATATGATAAAATTTATGAGAAAATTATATGTTGCAAATGAAATTATAATGGGATTATAATTTTGAGATTCATATTACATTTATGTATTATCCCTAAATTATTCCTATTCATTATTCTATTAAGGTTAGGTATTAAAAGAATGTAAGAAGACTAGTACACATTATGTTTTTTCTTATGAAAGAAATAGTTGATCTTATAGGCTAAAATATGGAGATACATAAATAAACGTGCAGATGCTTGTTAAATAAACTGACCCTATAAGGGAAATCAATTTGGAACATTACTTGTATATCTATATAAATTTTCATTGTGATGATTGTATAAGTGATCATTTAATTTGAGGTCACTAAATTTATCTTGTATAGGGATTGATATATTTTGATATGACTTATGAACAATTCTAATCATAGGTAATTCAATCAGTAGTTATTGAATGTAACATGAATATATGAAGGTAATTAAGTGATCAAAATAAGATTTATCACCTTAAAATAATTAAAGAGAATATTATATTGTTCTCAATTAGTATTGAGAACAATATCTTTGGTCAAGGTGGAATAACGTTTTGTAAATAATTTACAAATATTATTAATTGAATCAGTAGTTAATGACAGAGAACTAATATGATTGGACTCAAAATAGAGTAGATATTAATTCATACTCTATGTCTAATCGGAACATTGTATGATTAAATAATTGAATTATACCAAAAGATCATACACGAAAAGGTTTATCAAAATTACTTTGGCATTCCTAAATATTTGGGTAGTCATGATGTGTTGTTAGATATCAATCTTAATCTATAGATATAAATTGTTTAATTAGATAATTAAAGAAGTTATTCTATGGGTACCGTTAGAGGTCGGATGCCTGTGCAGCTACAATAATTGAGATAGACCAGTTTTGAAAACAGGTCGATAGATACGGCAAGAAAAAGGATTAAGTTTCGGAATAAGGTACAAACTAAAACTCATGCTTTATTATGATGTAATTGTTAATCAATTTATAGAATTAAAGTGATATTAGCTTTCAAGAAATCAAAATATAGAAAAGTTTTATAATCATGAAACTACTAGATTTCTCAACATCATGTTCTATATTTAAGTATTACACAAATTATAGGATTATGTTTGTCCATAAGTTACTATCATATTTTTTAAAAGTTTAAGTTAATATACCCAATTTGATGTAGTTTTGTTAATTATTAGTGTTAGTATGTTATTATCATTACATGTTCGAAGTATTACACAATCCATTAAACAAATTTCTTTAATATTGATGGTTAATATATAGATTTCATTTGATTATAAGTCAAAAAAGTTCTTTTGATTGTTATTATATATTTGAAATTTTGTCATGACATTATTATCATTAACTATTACCTTTATTATATTTAATTTTAGATTAACTGATTATCTCAATACATAATTAAAATTTATACATATTCATAGGATATTATAACATGTTATGAAAATTTTTTAAAAATTATAAATTTTATTTTTTAAGAATAGTTTTGTACTTACTAATAGATTATGACCTTATTTGATAAATAACTTATCAACCATTTTTTAGCGGATTGAAAGGTTTTAGTTGTTTAATCATATTAAATTGTTGATAATTATGTTTATAATCAGCTGATCGGGTTGGCGGATTAAACTCAATCCATTGATTTTGAAAATGCTACTATGAGGAGCGTTTTCCTTTAGGGCTGAATTAAGGGGCAAAAAGACTATTATATTTAAAAGTTATGACAAATTACTCAAAAAGATAGAGATAGAGATAGAGATATAAATTTGACTTAATTTATACAAATTCTTAAAAAATATCCATTAAATTAAAAATTAAAAATATTTAATATTAAATAAAATTTTCAAAAAATTAAATACTTTTAAATTTGTTAACTATAATTATATTACATTAATTACTTTTATATAGACCAGATATTTAGGTCCCTTTTTATATCAATATTTAGTATGTAATATTATTATCATTTGTATATTATGTTTAATTCAATTCAATTTAATCTAAAATTAATAAGTCAAATTTAAATTAATTATGCTTATCTAAGTTTAAAATTTAAGAGATTAATATAAACAAAATTTTCAAAATAATTTTATTTTAATTTAATATATTAAAAAGATAGTTTCAATTTTTAAAATTTTAAAAAGTAAAATAACAAAAAATTCATATTTCCTTAAATTAAAAATTAAATCGATATTATTTTTACAGACTTAATTTCATATTAAGCTCGTTGGTGTTGCATTTGAGGAAAAAACTCCTGGTGTAATCCGACCGAACTCATTTTCAAGCTTATTTTCAGTTGCATTTTAGCGATCTCTCAAAAATTTTGATTGGCCCTTGCTAAGTCAAGAGGATCTCAAGAAGTTTTTAATCGAACTCATTCATCATTGAGAAGTTGTATTCAAAGGACTTTCGGTGTTCTTAAAGCTCGATAGATGATATTGGAGAAAATAATGGTGTTGACTTCTTTTGCTCTTTCTAAATTCTTATGAGAATATTCAAAGAAATATTAAGATATAAACAGTTAATACTCATGTTCTTATATATATAAAAAATAAGTCATACTTTCATAAATCATTTTACACATAAACAGTTAATACTAAACAGCTAATTTTATCAAACATCTTTAAATAAACTACTACTGTTATCCGCTAATCAAATCAATTATATTAATCTCTTATTAGCTAACCGTTAATAAAATTAGCTAATAACTAATACAATCTGCTTATATTTTTTTTGAAATTATTATCCCCTTTTCACCATATTTGAAACTGCGATTACTTACGTTATATAATTGCCACCGCAAGGGACTCATCCGAATTTGTTAACATCTTCAGAAAAATATCCTGCTAATTTGAATTAGTTAGATCGAATTTCCTACGTTTTGTTTTCATTGGTTGTCAATCTAAAGACTCGAAATTTGAACCATTAATATTGCTTATTTCTTTTGTCACAAGTTAGAAAAGGAGGATCACAAATAATACTTTTGAGATAATTTTTGAAGATTGCTATAACTTAATTAAAAAAAAACAGCAGTATTTAATGTAAACAGATCAGAAAAACTGGCCATAAGCAATCGCTTCCTTGATGAGTTATTCAATGCAATCTGGATTCTGGAATGGTCTTCAATCATTTCATTACAAGAACTGAATGTCTGACATCGAAACAACATGCACATACACCATGAACTAACAAGCAACGACACAACGACAATCTTGGAAACGCTGTAATAAGATCACCAGTTAGTGGTGAAGCGGGAAAATTTTCTTCAAGGGGGTGATATCCTGAAAGGAGCTTGAAAATTGAACAAAACAGTTTGTGAATAAACTATTTGGCCCCACTGAGGAGAGAAAATTCATCTACTTCACCACTTGAGGTAGTCCCCTTATTTCAGTCTTACTATCTCAATGCAAACATGTCCTTTTAAGTTAATATAAGTACTACTGCTCATCCCCAGCCAGTGCTCCGTAGCAAACCGCTCCCTATGTACGTACCACCACACGAATGCTGTTGAGAACTTTTTGTTACCGAGCACAAGCTTAGGGAAGCTTATATATATAGCTTCGAAATTTATACTTGAAACTCCAAACACACGAGGACGTTGTTGACCAAAGGTCGATTGTATCTAGCGAACAGAATCATCTTCAGAGCCAGTGATGCATTCCTTCTCATCTTCAAAACCTTCAAGTGAAGGGTGTGGAGAGTGACCCTTCCCAAAAGACCTAATGTGGTCCTTGAGAGACCTTTTGTGCTTAAAATCGGAACCACAAGTGCAATACCAAAGCTTCCCGCAATTCTTTTCGTGGGTACGCCAATCCCCTTTAACAGCAAATGCCTTATTGCATTTTCGACATGCAAAGGGCTTCACTCCATGCTTTCTTTTGTAATGAGTTTGAAGTGTCCTGAAGTCCTTCAATGGCTTTGCTCGTGGATGGTTGATGTTGTTCTTGCAGCCTTGTGCACAGCAGTAGCATGGTAGCCTCAGCATAGCTGCTGGCTGAATCCCTTTGAGTGAGTCTGGTCCCTTCCTGAACTCTGATCCATGTCCCCACATATGCATCTACAGACAAAAAGAAGTCGGTAAACTTTAAATTATATTCATTTTCGCTAACCCTATTTGCGATGCAAAGTGTTAATTATTATTCAGTGACTAAAGTTGAGAATCATAATTAAAGTCTGAGGATCCTAGGTCGTTAGTTAAATAAAATCCTTCTAGCCCCGGGAGTTGGGGGAGTGTGGTGGGCAAGACCATTGCCCTTTCTGCAACTTTTGACAATGTTGCAGCTACTTGGATATAGTTTACATAGCATCTTAATCTTTTTCAACTTCTTGTCACACCTTTTTATGAATTTTATAAATCATTATTGACATTTCCAGTTACTTCAACTTTCTTTTTAACCTTAGCTTTTGCACACAAAGGGAAGCAATGATTTTTGCCAAAACATATATATATATATATATATATACTTTTCTTACATGTCCAAGGGAAATGATTACTGTAGCTACGACAAGAGAAATAGTTATAACAGAAGTCAATATATTATGGATATATACTGATTTAAGGAAGATTATATGCAAATATAACAGACGATTGATGTTCGACATAAAGACATGTTTGATAGTTATCACTACGGAAATTGTTTCTAAAGGGCAAAAACAAAGTCAGAAAAGAAAGGCAGGTCTAATTATGGTGCCAATTATGATGGACAAGGTTTCCTCATTGGCACATATATTCACAAGAGCTAATTTAACTGATAGACTATGTCATGTCAAATTACTTCGAATCAGATTTACTGAAAATTTAAAAAAAAATTGACACATTTGTTAATATAGAAATTGAGACCGACGATATATAAACGTTTTGCTTGCTGATTATTTTTGCATGAACGAGAAACATGTACAAATCTGAAGAAGTGAACCTATATATATTCTGTATACCTCCCTAGGTAATTGGTCTTTTAGTTTATATACATATATAGAAGGTATGACCATTATGAAAGACGAAGAATTTGTATTCTAACTTTTAAATTTTACAATCTCTTGTTGTTATTTTGGTATACTTATAATGACTTTCGTCTTTGTAAATTAGCTTGGGTAAGTATCATCTTTTCTTCCCTCTCTTGTATCTTTGCTTTTACTTAATTGTTTGGCCCTAAAAAGGGTAACTTTCAACTGCTTTGCCCCGAAACGCTCCCCTTTCTGCTAGAGAGAGTGGGTATGCTAAAACAAAGGGAGAGATACCAATAATTCCACATCGTCTTCTATTAAATCAGAAGTGCATAATTTTGAGCACATGCCTTGTGTGGATGCAAACCAGAAAAAGTAGTTGGACACTTGTCAAATCTATGATTGTTGGATAACACTTGTTTGCATTGGGAAAAGGCAAGAGAAAATTACTGGAAATTGACTAACCTGCATGTTATTGTACCTATTGAAGGTCTTGTTGCAAATGGAACAAGCAAATTGCATCGGGCCTACAAGTATCTGAGCAGGAGTTGGGATCCAAAACCTACTCTCTGTGTTGAAGGAGGAGGCACGAAATCTTTTGTTAATAGCTTGCTCTTCCATCGGATCAAAAACCTTAGTCTCAACTTCAGAATTTGCAGTGTTAGGCAATCCAATGTGCAAGGCCACTGTAACCTTCTCCATTTTCTCATCTATCTTAACTCCAACATGGTCCTGCTGTCCCATATGTTCCTCCTTAAGCGCTTTGTTCTCTGTAAGCCTGCTAAGAAGCGGCAAACACCGAATATTTTCTTTGTCTAGTTCTTGTTGTTGCTGTTGTGGCTGTGGGTATAAGATAGGAAGTCCTAATATGCTCTTGGGATTCATTGACTGGGTAGCCTGTTGAGTCACAGACACCGAAGAAGATGAAGAAGTGGATGTTGATGAAGATAGTGAGGATAAAGAAGAACAAGGAGAGGGAGATGGTTTAAGCCATTCAATGAAAGTTGGAGGCTGAAAGCGCAGAGCCTTGTCTTGTAGTTGGTAGCTCCATAAACCCATCTTCTGAGAGAGAAGGCCCTGAAATCTCTCCTGAGATGGTGTATATAATTATATCCAGACTTTATGTGGGAAAGCTTTGCACTCAGTGGTTGGTTTTGAAAAGGTGCTTTGGTCTTTCTTTCATTTCAACCTTTGGCCTTTGTTTGATTGCACATAGAGGGAGAGGAGAGGAGAGGAGAGGAGGGAGAAATTAGTGGTGGGGTTAAAGAAAATGACGTGCAAAATTAGACTCACTTAGACAAAGAGAAGAGAATCCCAGAACAGTCTGATGTATATATGTGTATTAATACTGAAGCTATCATGGACATTCTTTAATGATCACATCATGTATATGTGTAGAGAATAAAATGGAATTTGACCGTGTATACATCTTCGTCTCCAATAAAATATTATTATATAACGAGAGAAAGTGAGCTCAAATAGATCTAGGAAAAGAGAAATGATTTCGGTCAATACCTAAAAAGAAAGAAGAAACTTTATCAAACAACATAAATATACTATAATAATATGAGTAGGGTGGTTAGGACAACAAACACTTCTTTTAACTATTAACTACTTTTATTTCTAACGCGTTTAAATATATATGGTTAACAATTTTGCTTCAATCCTATTTATAAGCTAATAAAAATGAAATGTAGATGAATATTTTTTATGAAATAGTTCAATTTCAAAATAATAATAAAAATTTTATCTTAAAATAATATTAAAAATAAGAAAATAAAATTAGTAGTGCGGAAATAATAGTACACAATCCAATTTTATTTTCTTGTGTTCCTTTTTTAATTTAATTAATATAATAGATAAATAAACAAGAAATCCAAAAAATTATATGTTTAGTTATATATACAATTTATATTTTCAATTAATAAAATCAATATAAAGTACAACTTAATATATGGTATTTGATATTTTGTAATATGCTAATGTAATTTAAGTCTATAATATCAGGCGCCTTCAAATTAGAGATCAATCCTTTTTATTTTATTTTTATACATTTTTAGTTATGGTAATTCGTTAAAAAGTATATTTGATATTTTCTAACTTTTACATAATAGTATATTAATTTATAGTCTAACAATTAGAGTATATTAATTTATAATTGAACAATTAGCTGATAATAAATCATACTTTTATAATTAAATTTCAGTTTTCAATCTCTTTTTGAGTGATTATGGGTAAATTATTTAATTTTTTTAATAAAATTCATGTTTTAGCCTATATTTTATAATTATTTATATAGTAAATAAACTGATATTTCTTATATTCCTTGATATTTAAAATTTCTGTTAAAACCATGTTAGAACCAATAGTCCAAGTATAATCCTCGTAACTTTTAACATAACGAAAAAGAGTGGAATATCTCTTTTGAATTAAGAAATATCATAATTATGTAAGGCGGTATCGACATACATGGTATTGTCATTCTAGATTTATCTTTTAAAAAAGAAGAGCAAGTTGACAAACAACTTGCATTTAACAGCTTGCTATGCAAGCTGTCATACGTTTGATTTGCATCTGTATCTTAAGAGAGGAGGAAGGGAGGTACAGAGAGTGAAAAATAATACAACAAATAAGTGACACTCACACATAAGGTGTTTCCCAAATTTACTATCCCTAGGATAATATCCTTATTATTTTGTCACTCACCTTTTTAGGAAAACATTTCCTAAAAATAACCCAAAAATTACTCTCTCACACAAAATGACTCTCTAAAATTCACTCTCAAACTCACCGCATATCTCATGCACGTTTGATATGCATATGTATCTTAAGAGAGGAGGAAGACTTGGGGTCATCCAAACAAATTCTTGGCATGACGATTATCAGAGACAGAGATGTCAAGAAATTATGGTTATCACAAAAGAAGTACATTGAGAAAGTACTTCAAAGGTTCAATATAGATAAAGCTAAAGTGGTTAGTTGTCCTCTTGTTAATCATTTTAGGTTGAGTACTAAGCAATGCCCTTCGATAGATGAAGAGAAGGAGGAGATGATGAAAGTCTCCTATGCTTCTGTAGTTGGAAGTTTGATGTACGCTTGATATGTACACGGGCAAATATTACACACGCAGTTGGAGTAGTGAGTAGGTTCTTTTCAAATCCTGGTAAGGAACATTGAGATGTTGTGAAGTAGATTATCATATATCTATGTGGTACTTCCAAAATATGCTTATGTTTCGGAACTATCAAGCCTGTGTTAGTTGGTTACACAGATGCAGACATGGCCAGCGATGTTGACTCGAGAAAGTCTATTTCAAGTTGCCTAATTATCTTTGCAGGGGGAGTCGTGTCATGAAAATCAAAATTGCAAAAATGTATTGCTCTATCCACCACTGAAGCGGAATTTATTGTTGCAACTAAAGCATTTAAGGAGCTCCTATGAATGAAGAGGTTCTTAGAATAACTTGGTTTTCAGCAGGATAGATATCAACTATTTTGCGACAGTCAGAGTGCTATTCACCTTAGGAAAAATTCCTCATTCCATTCAAGATCAAAGCATGTTGATGTGAGAAATCACTGGATCAGAGAGGTGTTAGAGAAGAAGCTATTACAGCTTGAGAAGATTCATATGGATGAGAATGGATCAGATATGATGACAAAAGTTCTACCTAAGGGAAAGTTTGAATTATGTCGATCATTTGCAGAAATTATAGTAAATACTATGTAATCGGTAGGGAGAGAATTGTAAGGCAGTACCGACATACATGGTACTGCTATTCTAGATTTATCTTTTAAAAAAATAGCAAGTTGACAAACAATTTGCATTTAACAGCTTGCATGTAAGATGTTAGTTGCTACATAATAGCTTGTTATGCAAGCTGTCATATGGTGGAGGGTCTATAAAAGACCCTCCCTTCCTCCTCTCTTAAGATACAAATGCGCATCAAACATGCATGAGATGTGTGGTGAGTTTGAGAGTGAATTTTAGAGAGTCATTTTGTGTGAGAGAGTGATTTTTGGGATATTTTTAGGAAACATTTTTCTAAAAAGATGAGTGACAAATTACACCCTAGTAGGAATGTTTCATGTCCATGGAAGTATATATGATAGGAGTTAATGATTATGATTTGATTATGTTGCTTATCTCTTGAATTTTGGTTTGATGGATTACAATTAGTAACTTGGAATTTATTTGTTACAATTAGGAAAAATTGATGAATTAAAATGTACATTTGAACTAAGAAAAATGTCAAGTGGTTAGACAAGTTAACACATAGAAAATTAGGATGACTAAGCCTATGAATTAGTGACATTTGACATGAAAAATTAATTGACAAATGGCATAGCTAATTAATTGACAAGTTGCAGCAATAAGTAAGTAACAAATGGCCTAGCCTAATGGTGACATTTGGCCGCTTATGGAGTAGACAAATGGGTTACATGCTTAATGACAAATGTCAATAGAAGGAAGAGACATCTTGCACCTAATTGAACTAAGCTTGTGCATAACATGTTTTTGCTGTGTTTTCTCTTCTTTCTTCATCTCTCACCACCAAAAACCTATTCTTATCTTACAACCATGTGTTTTGTTTGAGTTTTTTCTTCTGAATTATCACATCAAATACTGCATCAAGGAAGCTAGATCATGCTATCTTCTATGTTGTTGTCTTTTTGGTGCTAAGATCATCCTAATTTCACCTTGATCTTGGAATTGTGTTTGTTTACTTGGAAGGCTAGATTGACTTGTTCATTGAAGTAAGAATTTGAGTTAAACATGTAAGTGGAATTCTAAACTTGATGGCATGTAGTAATACAAATTCTATGATGATTGAAATGGGGTAGAATATGTGTTGTGTTGATGTTATAATGAGTTTTAGAAAATGAGGTTTGTTTGATAGATTCTATTCCGATTTTTGAAGCATGGAAGACAATGGTTTGTGAGCTGCCAAATGAATGATTTTGAATTGGAATTGGACATGAAATTGATAAGGAATTGGAGTATAATTAAGGTATAATTGAGCTGTAATTAATGGACTATGATGAAGGTGTTTTGAATTTGGTATAAAGATGTAAGAATCTGGAAAATTGATGGAAATTGGACAATGAACCTTCGAATTACCTATCCCACGATCGTGGGAGCTACATAAGCTCTCGGTTTTGTGTGATATTTGAAGCAACTAAGGATAAGTTACTTTACTTAGGTTCATTTGGACTTGATTGGGGCTTGAAATGAACCTAGTTTGATGTTGGATTAATTAGATAAAGGTTAAATAAGTTTTGGATTGTTAATTGAGGTGATAACTTAAGGAATGGATTGTTTGATACCAGTGTATCTAATTTTGGAATTTATGAGTTGTTCAAGGGATGAAGGTGTTCTTATGAACACAAATGTGATCTAAAGGATATAAGAATGTAAATTGGATATGAATGTTTCATAATTGGGAATTTGTGTGAACATATATAATGTGTAATTACTTAATGCTATCATTGATGTATTGATGCAAATGCTTAAATTCATAAGGCATATTGAATTTGTTCGAATATGATTGAATGTATTCAATTTGAGCAAAGGAAATAAACTCATGCGTTATGCATTATTTCTCTGTTATGTGATTCTGAAATGCGATATGTTTTGTTTTAAACCTGGCAAGTCCTAGTTGTGGGAAATAGGCATGTCTAGAATGCTTCTGTACTTAGACACTACGACGTCTTCTGTTCTTAAAAACTACAGTGTCTTCTGTTTCAGAGACCTAAGTCACTTTTGTTTATGTTAATACCATTCATAGGTATCTTTTGTTCTGTTCCCGTTACCCACTTCTGAAAAAGGATTAACAGGCAATTCTATATGTGTTTTGATATTTGTTCTATTATGATGCATTATGTCCTGTTCTGCTACAATTATGTTCTATTCTAGTATAATAATGTTTTGTTCTGATACAATTGTGTTCTGTTCTGTTATGATGAAATTAATAATCGGATTATTTTATAATGTGGATAATCAAAGATTGCTTGTGATATGACATGATTTAGCGCATGTAAATGATAGATGACTGTTAAAAGTAGTCATCATCTTGTATCTTATTTAGTTATTCCCCACTAAACTATATGCTTAGTATAGTGGTTTTTCCTCTGTGTAGGTCTCGATAGAAAGGATTAAGGCTGGGACAACCGCAGTGGCCAAAGAAGGACGTGTTATGTTTTGGAAGATGATCTGTTTAAGTTTGTTTTTGATGATATGTTTAAGTTTGTTTTTGAGTTGTATCCAATATAAATGGTTTGTAATAACTATAATACAGGATGGTTTTGTATTTAAGGCATGTATTTGATAAATACAATGTATATATTTTGTTCTGTTTATAATTCAACAACTTATGAAATGTAAAGTATGTTGCCTTATTATCTAGGAATTTTTGGAATATCTTGGTATGTTTTAAGTTTGTTTTGTGTGACATCTGTATATTCTCCTACGGGGTATTAGGATGTTACATATTATCCTAGAGATAGTAAATTTGGGAAACACCTTGTGTGTGAATGCCACTATTTTGTTGTATCATTTTTCACTCTCTGTACCTACTATTTTCATTAGTGGAAGTTTTATTTGAAGTTTGGCCCGTGGACGTAGCCCAAATTAGAGTGAACCACGTTAAATTTTTGCGTGTTATTTTTTTGCTTATTTTACTTGTGAGATTTAGTTCGTAATTTTTTTCAAAAAAGTATTATTTAAAATAAGCCCTTAAATACGATTAATAGAAAAATCTATTAATTTTATTGAGAAAAGCTACAAGGAAATCATTACTTAATCCAATAAGCAACTAAACTTTGATTATTATAAACAAAAGTTAAAATAACAGAAATAGCATCAATTATTAAATCCAAAATGAATGGACTTTTGTTCAATTGATATCGTAGTATAAACTGAATAAGTCTTATAATCCTTATTTAATTATAGATTTTACATACAATTATTCAAACAAGTTAGTTTAGATTTTCCTTGTAAAATAACTTTTCTTTATATACAACTAAAATTAAAGATTACGTTTTTTATTTACCAAAAAAAGATTATGTTTTTATAAGAAAAGAACGTTAAATTTTTTGGTTTCATATAAAATGTAAAGAAAATTAATGTAAAAATTAATTTACTATAATTAATATCACTTATTATGAATCTAAAATAAAATATTTTAAAAAATATAATGATTAACTTTTAACAAATACACATTCCTATGGATCATAAATATTGAAAAGACAATAGCTAATTTAGTTATAAAACTTTTTAAATTTTTAGACATAATTTATAAATTTCTCTTATACGCTTATGTTTAAGATAATTTAGAATATTCTAATTGAATTAACATATGTCACATATCAAGCCTAAATTAATTTTATTGAGAGTATATTGGATCATCACTTAATAACAGAGCTCAATCACTTAATTTAAGTAATAAAAAAGCTTGTAAATAATTCTATCTAATAACTCTCGTATATTTAACTCTATGAAATTAGACATTATAAAGTTTATCTAAGTTTCTGACTTTCTCTAATCTTCATTTAAAATGACACATAAAAAATAGTATGCACCAAATAGGAAAAAATAAATAAACAAAAGTAAAATACTATTACACTACATTTATTTTCGTAAAAATTAAATGCAACAACAAAATTTTTAACTTTTCATAAATAAGACCTGTATATGTTTGAAGTCGGCCTCGGACATAAGTCCTAATCAACCGAATGGTATTTGCCTCATTCTAGGATGAAATATTGAGCTTGACTAATCAAATAGTAGCATTTTTTATTATAGATTCAGATATTGTTCCTGTCCAATTTAATATGTATGTCTCATTTTGATGTTAAATATTAGTCTCAACCAATCGATTAGTATCTTTCTTATTACAGCGCTAAATATAAGTTTTGACAAACCATCCCATCATGCATAACACAATACAACACGTCACTCTCACATAGCCTTAAAGCACATTAAATAGCACATATCAATCACCACATAGATCAACTACACTCACAAGGCACACCAACACTATGAATATAATCACAAAAAACTAAGAAATACTTTCAAAATACTTGAAACATATTGGAATAAATATATGTCATAAATAACTTAATTCACATACATTTTGAGCAAAAAGACTCTAATTCTATCAATTTAATTAAAAAAAAGTTCAATTTTCCATTACCTTTAAATATGAATTTCTTAAGTGTTTAAAATTAAGAAAATAGATCATTGAAATTGTTAATATACACACAATTAAATATCCAAGATATACATGATCAACAAGTAACTAGCTTAGAAAATCCTAATTAATACATACTATATGTTATAACGCCAAACGTATTTGTGGATTCATTTATGTTGTATAATTTTATAGTCTTTCACCTAAATCTGTTTTAAATTCATTAGTAACTCACTTAAAGCCTCCTTCTTTGTACTTGAAATCACTTCTCTAATTCTTATGCATACTTGCCTCTCATATTTTCTCTCATTACTCTATTTTATTTTTGTAAAAGATAACAATGAATTTAAAAAATGTTTTATAAAACAAAGAATGGTGGACATATTCAAGAAGTGGTAGGGTTTTAGCTAGCTATATTAAATCCAAGTATCTTTGTAAAAGATTAAGAAAATTCTCTTAACTTTTTTTATATCTTTTTTAATAACTTCGACGTAATATTTCATTCAAAATTTATGATTAAAAAATAAGTAGTATTTATTAATGATAATAAAATTAACCTATAAGATTCTTTCACCAAATTCTCGTATTTACAATTAATATAAACTCACAATGTCTCCTTATGAAATGTAAATATTTTTCTTAACTTTTTATAAATTAATGAATTATATCTACCCATTTCTCTATAAAAATTATGCGTAAAATATTTAATATTTTTTAGTTTTGACTACATATTAATTAGAATATCAAACTTCGCCGTATCACAATTAGTTTATCTTAATTCTGTCCAAACTAAGCATCAAACACAAATTATTTCACAAACATCAAACAATTTTTTCAAACTTTAAATTTATTACAACTTCAAAAAAACATAGGTAAAAATAATTCACCACATTTGACTCATGCAATAACACAAGTATTAAAACATTATTTAGGTTCCACATCACATTAACATAACTAATACAATAATTTAAGACTTAATTAACAGCAATTATCTAATAACAATTTCACTGACGCTGACGCGCGGGCGGGGTCTGATAATAAAATCAAGTAGTATACAACTTTATCTATAACGAGTAGAAAGGTTGTCTCCAAAAATTTAAGACTTAATTATAAGGAACAATAGCACTTAAGTAAGCAAATTTGAAAGGTTCAATATGAAATTCATGCTAATGATTTTTTTCTAGCAATATAATTTATTTCATCACTTTGACTTAAGGTAACACTGTAATAAGCAAGTAAACATTTTTAATGAATCTGTTCTAATAGTCTACGTGGGAATGAAAGGAGTGTTATTAAATTGGTGACGTTGTTAAACTAGTTGAGTTCGATTCTTCATGTGAATTTTTTTATTGGCAGAGAATATTTGTTTCAAGTGATGGTGTTTTCAGGTTAAATTTCAATATTAGCTGCGCTAAATGATAAATAAATAATTTCTCTTCTCCTTGTGATAAGGTAGGAGTAGTTGGTAGTATTCTTCTGCTTTAACAGTCAACTCAGATATCATGCAGCCTCACTTATATATTTAATTAAAAGCAACTTGAACATAAATTCTTTCCATCCCATTAGAGTAGAACTTCCACCAAGTTCAGTACAAAATTCCATAATTACTATTTCCATAATCCTTTAGTTAACACACACATATATATTGCATTTCGTGCAAGTAATGATTTGCATGTCCGAATTTCCAAGAGTTATCAGCATTTCAAATAAATTTGGGGAAATTTGTGTGACAGACTCTCCAAAATTCCTATATATACTTAAACTTGGTTGCTTAAATTTCCAATTATTAGTATCATGGGAAAGACTTTTTCTGCCTGGGAGCAACAACGCCATAGGAATTAGGAAGTTCGTGTACAAAATGCTCCTTTAAAAAATT
>JAOQMQ010000008.1:7854358-7865235 GCA_027563845.1 Erythroxylum subrotundum
ACCGAAGTCATTACCAGAACAGTCGGCTCATGGATCCAAACGGCAACGTACAGTTCAGCCAGAATCCGGCAGAACCATATACCATCGATTGAAAACTAAAGACAAAGAAAATGATATTTTTAAGTTGGCGAAAGCTAAAGAATATAAAGCGAGAGATTTAGATCAAGTTCGTTACATAACAAATGAAGCAGGGCAGGTGCTCATGGCTGAAAATGTCATTAAAAGATGACAAAAATACTTCTATAGCCTTTTTAATGAAAATGTAGAGAACAATATCTCTTTAGGTGATCTTAGCACGTTCAAGAGGTATCATAACTTATTTGTTACAAGAGAAAAAAAATTAAAAGAGCTTTGAGGGAGATAAAAAGTGGAAAGACAGTAGAGCCTAAAGAGATACCCATAGAGGTGTAGAAAAGCCTAGGTGAAGAGGGTCTTATTTGGCTAGTCAAGCCTTTTAATATGATCTTTAAGTCTGCCAAAATATCGGATGAGTAAAAACTTAGTATGCTAATTTCTCTATACAAGAACAAATGAGACATCTAAAGTTGTAACAACTATAGAGATATCAAACTACCTATTCAAGTCATAAAGTTATTAGAAAAGGTGATTGAGAGGAGAGTGAGAAAGGAAGTTCCTATCTTGGAGAACCAGCTTGATTTCATGTCAGAAAGGTTCACGACAAAAACTTTACATCTTCTTAAATTATTAATAGAATATTACAAAGAAAGACAATGTAACCTACACATAGTTTTTATTGATTTAGAGAAAGCGTATGATAAGTTACTCATGAAAATTATGTGGAGGTATTTAGAAGCTAAGGAAGTTCCTATGATCTATATATGGGTTATTAAATATATGTATGAATGTGTAAAAACTAGATTAAGGGCGATAGGAGGAGATGCAAAATATTTTTCTATTAATATTAGGCTATATCAAGGCTCTTCATTAAACCCCTTTTTATTTACAGTAGTGATAGATGAGATTACCAATAATATCCAAGGGGATGTGTCTTAGTGTATGTTATTTGCTAATGACATTTTTTAATGGCTGAGACAAAAGAAGGTGCCAATATCAAGCTAGAATTTTGGAAGGATACGTTAGAGTTGAAAAGTTTTAAACTAAGCATGACTAAGACTGAATACTTAAAGTGTAGCTTTTCGGGCCATAAAGTGACTTTAGATGTGGAAGTAATGATTGATCAGAAATTATATTACAAAAAGAGTGTTGAAAGTATTTAGGATGTATCATCCAAAACAATAGAGAGATCGATGAAGACATAATTCATCATATTTAATGACTAATACAAAAGAGGGTGTCAATATCAAGCTAAAATTTTGGAAGGATACAATAGAGTTGAAAAGTTTTAAACTGAGCATGACTGAGTTTGAATACTTAAAGTGTAACTTTTCGGGCCATAAGGTTTGATTTAGAAATTATATTACAAAAAGAGTGTTTAAAGTATTTAGGATGTATCATCCAAAATAATAAAGAGATCGATGAAGACATAATTCACCATATTTAATGGCTGATACAAAAGAGGGTGTCAATATCAAGCTAGAATTTTGGAAGGATATGTTAAAGTTGAAAAGTTTTAAACTGAGCATGACTAAGACTGAATACTTAAAGTGTAACTTTTCGAGCCATAAGGTGACTTTAGATGTGGAAGTATAGATTGATTCAGAAATTATATTACAAAAAGAGTGTTTAAAGTATTTAGGATGTATCGTTCAAAGCAATAGAAAGATTGATGAAGACATAATTCATCATATCGGATTGGGTGGGTTAAATGGAAAAGTGTATCAGGAGTTTTATGTAACAAGAAGATAATACTCAAGCTCAAAAGTAAATCATACCGTTTAGCGATTTGGCCGACTATGCTCTATAAGACGAAATATTGACCTATCAACTAGGAGCATAACATAAGCAAATAGTAGTGTAGATGATAATGTTCTGTTGGATGTGCAACCTTATTAAAAGAGATAATGTCAGGAATATAATAGTAAGAGACAAATTAAAAGTAGCTGGTATTAATAAAAATTAAAAGAGACGAGGCTTAAGTGATTAAGACATGTTAAAGAGAGACACATTAACACTCTAGTAAGAAAATTGTATTTGGAGAATATAAAAAAAAAGAGGCAGACTCAAGAAGAATTAGGGGGAGGTGATTAAGAATGATATGACTCTACTGAAAATTACTAAAGACGTGACTCTTAATAGAAAACTTTAGCGTACTAAGATGCGGATAAAAGAACTTATATAGGGAGGTCCTTCTCGTTCTCATAATTCTTTTAAATATTTTTCTTTAAGTCTTATATCTTGTATTTAAGCCAAACATTCAATATGTAGTACTTCTCTCCTAGTTAATTAGCCTAAATATTACCTTACTTAATCTAAATATTTTCCTATAATGACTTATTGGATTTATTTATTAACTTATCTTTTTTCGTGTACGTATATTCATTTACTTATTTTATCTTTTATTTAGGCTCTTTATCTTGTTTTATATTTATAGTATTATTTATTTTTTACTTATTTTTCTATTTTTATTTATATGTATTTATTTATTTATCATCATTATCTTCTATGTCTTATTATTTTTTATTATTTTAATATGTATATGCATATGCATATTTTTTCTTTTTTCTTTATCTCTTTTTCTTTGTGTAAGTTTATCTGAAACAACCTCTCTACTAGTTAAGTGTAAAATTGCATATTATCTGAACCTCTTCAAATTCTGTATTTTATTAGTAAGACTTTTCTAAATTGTTGTTGTTGTTATCGTAGTCATATGTCTATTTTTTGATAGTTGTTTTTTGTCACTTTAAGCTTTATTCTGTTGATTAAAGTGTCCATTAATATTATTACTGATCATAATAACTGGTATGGAATTAATTCTAGTTACATAATTACATTAGGCACATTAATTCACATTACTTAGATTAAGTCTACTAGTTTATATATGCTTAAAAATTCTCACGAAGCTAGATTGTAGTGTTTTCTTCAGTCACCGCGACTCTACATCATGAACAGTTCTTGTCTCATATGTCAAGTAGGGACCTTTGGGAACAGTTCCAGAAGATCAGTTCCCTCTGTTTCCAATATGTCTCAACCATCCAATTTATTGCATTGGATGGTTGAGATCTTAGAGGAACACGGGGAACTCGATAGTGGGAACAGAATATCTGTGCCCTGACCTTCCATTTTCATCTGTCACCGTTTGAGTGGCCGAGTGGTTCTGTCTTGAAGTGGGTCTTTTTCAGGATTGTAGTCTAATCAATCAAGGTGGTAGAAATTGTTGGGATGTTGCTTTAAGCAGAAATGGCTACTGTATCAGGGAAGAAAATATCTGCTGCATCAGCAAGAGATCATACTAGAGGAAAGAGAGGCAGATCCAGCACTTTCCCACTTTCTCCTGGTGGGTTTTCTCTTCTTTCTTTCCCCACTTCTTTTATATTCTATATTTTTGTAACTGTTTAATGGGTTCTGTCTAATTTTGGGGTTGTGTCATGGTTTTCTTCTGTTTCATTTTAGTTTCTTACTTCGATTATGTTTAGTCTAATATGTACTACTGTGAAGCTTAGATATTAGCTCGGTATAAATGAGCAAACTGAAGAATAAAATGATTTTGATGAACCAAATAAGTTGGTGTTGAGTTAATGGTCAATAACAGTAAATTTAGCTGGGTAGTTTCAAGTATTCTGCGGCAGGGTTACATCAAGTCTATAAAACTATCCGGATGACAACTTGAATATTCTTAACATGTGTTTGCTATCCAATTCTAGTACTTACAATAGATCGACACAAGTTTCAAGCTTTATGCATAATCAAATTGGCCGACTTCACATAGGCAAAGATTCTTCTACCATTTTCGGAAGTACAGTGGATATTTAAATAGCCTTCGAAATGGGGCATGTCTTTGCTATAGCCTTCGTATTACTGGTTTCAATATCTTGAAATCCTTACACAGCTATAGGTGGATAACATTCTGTCCTTCCTCCGTTTTTCCCTTGTAATGTTCTCCTTGAAGTAAATAAACTAAGTTTTGATTTGTTTAAGGTTGGACCAAGGAAGTGGGGTGAGTGGTATATATAACTGGTAGTTAAGGTGTGTTTTGCGCAACTACTCGTGCCATAAAATAAATCTCATGTTGTCATATTAACGAATGCTTAACTTCCTCTGTGACAAGATTTGCTTTTCTTTTTGTCCCACTGATATTTAAGTTAAAAATATCTGCTTTGAGTTTATTTGGGCTTGTTTGGTTACTACAGTGGCGTCGGAAGTCAATTCCATTTTATTTTTGCAAATGATGGAAATAGAAAATCAATGATAATTTTTCTTGAGTTGACTTCCACATGGGGGTGAGTGTAGAAATTCTGAAAATAAGAAAAAAAATCCTTACTGTCACTTCTGCATTCCAGACTATTAAGAATCCCAAGTTCATTGCAGATTATCATTCAAGTTACTGCATACCGTGTGTTATGACTCGCAATTCATTTATTATGTACAATGCATCTCCTTGGCAGCACAGGATAAGGAGAGTTGTTAGATAGTTTCATGTTAAAGTTAAACTGTCGTTCTGTTGGAAGTACAAAAATGGACTATTTTGGGGTATAGATCTGAGTATACTTTAAACTTCGTATGTTGTAAGAGATTACTGGGAAAGGCGTCTCTGTTTAATATTGCTTCCCCAGACCCTTCAATAGGACAGTGTTATGCCCAAGGATGTAATATATGGCAGTCTGTTCATTCATTTGGAGCTCATATTAGTGTCTTGGCTAACTACAGTTTCTGGTCACAAATAATTTGTTCATTCTGGAATATCATTCTTGTTTATGGTGACTAGTGGTATCTCTTAGTCACATACAAGACTTGCATTCAAAAGCAACATAATTTCACTTTTAAGTCTGTAAAATAATGGGGAGAAACTATCCTGGAAATTTCTTTGATTCTAGTGCATTATTGTTCAAAGATATTGTAAGTATAATCCCCCAGATTATTGAATTCCTTTTCGATAGGAATTTCTGGTTACTCCATTTAGTCATTCAGTTGTTGATGTTATAATGACAAATTTGTTCCAGCAATGTTGGCTCCTATTGTGCTTGCACTCTCAGTTGGGCTGCTCGGATGGGCTTATCAAGCATTAAAACCTTCCCCTCCAAAGATATGTGGATCCCCAGGTGGTCCTCCGATCACTTCACAGAGAGTCAAACTCAGTGGTGGAAGGCACTTGGCCTACAAGGAGATGGGAGTCCCCAAGGAAGAGGCTAAATATAAAATCATTGTTGTCCACGGCTTTGCGGCCTCCAAAGATATGACTTTACCTATCCCTCAGGTAAAAATCAAATAAGAATCCCTATGCCTTCTCCAGTGATTAATGATTATGTCAACATTCTATGATCAGTACACTTTACTGAAAAAAAAAAAAGACTGTCCAGATGAATTTTAATGTTTCCCTGAAGATTTGAAGGTAAAGTATAGAAATAAATTCAAGTTTGCAAGTTTGACTATGTTTTTTTTCATTTGAGAATTTTAGCAAATTCAAAATTCAAGATGCACACACTAGTACAAAGCATCAACGCAGAGGGGAAAAAGAGATGAGGGAGACTTTTTGGCATTCTAAGCTTTGAACTAAAGTAAATCAGCACTTTTTGTTGATGCTACTCAGATGATACTGCTGTGACAGCTGCAACAGCTTCTTACAATTTGATGCGTGTTTTCATAATCTTTTGAAATGGGAACACAAACATGACAATCTTCTTTAAAGATCAATATAGACACAACTAAAAGCGCCTATAAGTTGTACCAATGTATCTAATCTAATAAATATGCAAAAAACTAAATAGACATATAATTAACAAAGTATGTGAGTGATTGTAAGTGATAGATATACCCCATAACGAAATATTCATATACTTTAACAATAAAATCATTTATTTTTCCATATGTGGAAAGATAAGTATTTTGATGCAGATTTACCCTAATTTTATCAGTTTAAAACTTGTAAAGTCAACAAAAATGCATCACATATCCAGTTCTTGACTCTGGGTGCCAAAATAAGATGTGTTTGTCTCACCATATTTATGGGGTTGTGAAAGTACAAAAGACCTGTCTGGCACATTTTTACAGGGGCATTCATATTAGGACAGACCTGTGTTTTACGTTGCTTATAGTTGTTGTTAGGTTCAAATCATTGTAATTTCTTCCAAGATCTTACAGGGCATATGTCATTATCTTTATCATTTGTCTTTGTTGGGAGGTGGATTGATTTCAATTGATACACTTGGTTTTGGTTTTGCATTTAGCTTTTCTGTCTTAGAAAATATGCACATGCACCTATATAAACAAAAGTAATCGAATTGTTCATGGGTCTTACATTGATGATTTCATGGTTGATAGTTGGACATATTTGCACTTTTTTTTTATGGCATGTTGTGTTATGAGCTTATTATAGTGCCCATCGGATTAGATATTATTTTGTGTGTGAGCTTTGCTTTGAGAGGTATCAGATGTTGGATGATTTTATAACAACATCCCTTTGATGAATATACATGTAGTAGCGTAGCTCTATAATCTTCAGTTGTGTCTGTTATCACATCTAGGAGCTTATAGAGGAGCTGGGGATATACATCATCTTGTTTGACAGAGCTGGTTATGGGGAGAGTGATCCATATCCATCAAGGTCCGTGAAAAGTGAAGCATATGATATTCAAGAACTGGCAGACAAACTGGAGATTGGGACTAAATTTTACGTAATGGGAATGTCAATGGGGGCATATCCCATTTACAGTTGCCTTAAATATATACCCCACAGGCATGCTTTTCGACTCCCAGCTGATTCTGCCTTCTGAAATTTTTGGAATTTTACAGAAATCTTCATCCCTCACAGGTTGTCTGGAGCTTCCTTGGTAGTTCCATTTGTCAACTACTGGTGGCCTCGCCTTCCTGCCAATGTATCCAGAGTGGGTTTCCAGAAGCTGCTCAGTTGTGATCAACGGACATTTCAAGTTGCACACTATGCCCCTTGGTTATTTTACTGGTGGATGACCCAGAAGTGTTTCCCTTCATTGAGCATGATGGCAGGAAATACAGCAATTTTTTGCCCACAAGATATGGAAACTATGGCCAAGTTGTCCGAAACTCCTAGTGTTGATCAGGTAGATACATGTATAGACTTTTGAAAAATGGATTCACACATGCCGAGCTTTAAGTTTGAATTCATTGTTATATGATTTAGCTGATCATATGTTGGTGAGACTGAATCATGACATTCTTGGTATCTATTTTAAGTTACATTAATTAGCTTTGATTCTTGGTACCCTGTAAGAAAAGCGCACCTTTCAGTTCCGCACCAAAATATCTTTGCTAGTATTAGCAACTCGTTTGTATTTGAGAAACAAAAGCCCCATTAGTTTGCTTGTGTTGGTCTTGTATGGTACTTTATTTGTTAATGTTCTAATACTGGTATGATCATTCTGGATATAGGACAAGATTACACAACAAGGCGTTCATGAGTCTTTGCACCGAGACATATTAGCTGGATATGGAAAATGGGAATTTGATCCCCTGGACTTGAGTAACCCTTTCCCTGACAATGAGGGCTCAGTCCATATTTGGCAAGGTTATGAAGACCGAATTATACCATATGAAATAAACCGATACTTATCTGAGAAGCTTCCATGGATTCATTACCATGAAGTTCCTGAGGTTGGACATTTTATGATCTTCAAGAGGGAGATCTGTGAAGCAATCATAAGGACACTTTTGTTGGGACAAGAAATGTCGAACAAATAAAGAAAAGGAGGAAATGGAGTAGAGGAGAAGAAGAATATGAAACAAATGGAGTAACAGCATAATCCAAACTGGACTGCCTCTGGTTACAATACTGCTAGCAGCATATGTAAGTGAAGTTATAGGCTACATAAAATTGTTAGATGCTCATCTGCTTCAACACCTGCCTTCAGCGTAGGCCTGAGTTTGTGTTTCTCTATCGGAGAAACAATCTTACGCTGCGTGTTGTAAAATTTTTGTATTCATACTCTTGGTAGCCAGTATCATAAATTGGTTGTGATGAGATAACAGATAAAACTACTTTTCTTTTGTAATGATCCATAATGGATCTCATAACAACCAAAGAGAGAACAATAATCTCTAATTTTGCCAAGATATGTTATATTATCATGCGATTGCTTAAACTAAGGGATCATCTGTATAAAAAATAAAATAAAATATAAGAATGGTAATAGCAATTCTACTTGATTGTGGTATGATTATTGGAATGATCTCAGGTTCTACATATTAACAAACAATGCCAGAGTTGAGGAGTTGACATCGGGGAGCTTCCAAATCTTTAGTCTGGGAGAGTCATTGGTTTAGTTGAGGAGTACGTCAGGCATATCCACAATTAAATTTTACTATATAATATTCAAAGCACAAACTCTGAAAAATAGTTCAAATTAGTATGGTTTCTTCAAACTCTCCCAAAGGCATCATCAACTATAAACTGAGCATAATGAATAGGCTAAGAGATATCGACTCTTCTAATCTATACTGCAAACTGTGGAATGGTGAACCAGAAACTATCAATTATAAATTCTTTCTATGTCAATACTCATCTAATACTTGGTTAAAAATTCATCAAGCAGATTGGTCTGATACTATAAAATGGTCTGGTTGAAGGTCAGAATGATATAAAAAAGATTACCTAATTTTTAAAATTGTTTTAAGAACTAAGAAGTGTGGTAGACAGCACACTATTTCACGAGAGCTGATAAGCTCATTTAATACTCATACCGAATGCAGCAAAGCTATGGCAAAAGGATGGAATGTCCCTCGTATATTGAACACATTCGTTCAGCTTATTAATTAGCTTGCAATGCTGCTAATTTGTACTGCTAATTTTTGCTTCACCACTTTGTTGATGATCTTATTATGGTTTCAACTTTGCTTTGCAATCTAAGGTTCTATCAATACAATTCTTTATTTTAAAAGAAGATTTGAAGTAAAGTACTCCAATCCATACAACAATATATTAAAATTGTTATGACTAATACGAACTGAATTAAATTTGTAATTTTATTTAGGATACATATTTTATGAATTATTGCATACTTAATAGTTTACGCTGTAATTTTTTTTTAAAAATAAATAAATTGATATTGACATTAACATTGACGTTGACATTGATCCAACAATTAAAGAATTCGTAACGTAAGAAATTCACGTTACGAATATTCCAGAAGGAAGTGAAAGTAAAGCAAGCTTAATCCAGCAAGTAAGTATGAGAATATTCTTAATTGTGTCAGCAAGGGATCTTTGGCGGTCAGGAGAGAGAGACAATTGTGCTTCATCAGCTAAAAATGTACCCTTTAGCAAGTTATACTTCTTCAAAATTTCCCCTTGCAGATTTCTTTTCTTAAGAACACACCTTATACTTTTATATTATCTCCTTTTGGTAAACAGGGTTTAACAGAACAAAGCAAGTCAAATAAAGGGTGGCTTGTTGTACACTTCACTCATCAATACAACATCTGTTTATCAACTAGAATGATACATGTAGTTAAAACCAATTCAATTGAAAAAGGATTCTGGAGGTAGAGGCACACACTTCTTTTGAATGCTTTAATGAAAACAATTAGAGGAAGAAGGGTGCAAGTTATAATTCCGGATAATCTTTTGCAAGGAATATCCTAATCATTTTGAGCCTTGGAAAGGATATTGGAGGAATATCCAAGCAGGACATGCCCTCTGGCTCCTATCATATGCTGGTATCGTAATAACACCACCAATCCTAACTAAAATAAATCCCAAAAACCACAGCCATTCCCCTACCAGACCTCCGCACTGTAAACATGAGATGCCGAAAACAGTTCAAATTTTTAAGTAATCGACTGCACAAACCTGGGGCTCAAGGTGCTACTCAAAGTAACTCATGCAGGGTCTCTGCTGTTAACTTGGAAACACTGGCTATCCTCCATCACTCAAAAGAGAGGGAAATCAAGCACGAGCATAGCAATATGATAATTCAAAATAAGCAGCAGAACATTCTTACAAGCATCAATAATCAGGTGAACTCAATTCTTTCAGTTTCCTGCTGTCTCGGAAGTTGGTACTTAATGAAAGTACTCGGTCTATGCCAACTAGATCTCTTCCTTTTTATGTCATTGAGGTAAATTTTCAAGAACCAAAGTGATACTTATGGTTTATCAGGCAACTCAACTGCAGTCGCCAGATGATTCCCCTGGAGGTTCACCAAGAATCAGACTCAAGGATGGTAGACATCTGGCCTACAGAGAAAAAGGCGTCCCCAAGAACGGAGCCAAGTACAAGATCATTATTGTTCATGGCTTTGGAAGCTCGAAAGAAATGGGCTTTTTGGCACCCCAAGTACTATCCTAATTCTGCTCTTTCTACTCGACCTCTTGTCGATCTAAAACTTCAATCTTTGTAGCTGGAACTGGAAGTGCTTTCACTAAGCTTTAGGGAGTAACAACCTTATGCAACTTGACCAATATAGCTCATAACACTCGGAAAGCTACTTGCAGTTGAATGAGACTTGGATAAGTGACAAAGGGCAAACCTTTTAGAGACGAACTACTTGCCTAAAAGAGTGTGTCTAAACAAAATTACCCTAAGCTAAGTACAAAATCTATAATCTAAATGCAACTCTGACATGGTCTGACATGCTTTCTGAGGAGATCTGACTGCTCATGAAAACATAGCATTTGAAGCAATTGCTGAGTAGAAGTATATGTACTAAAACACCGAGCACATGCTGCCATCTTTTATGCTTATGAAGATTCCAGGCTCCACTTTGTTAATAGAATTTGAGAATCGGAATTCAAGAAGGGATGCAGCAGCCAACTTCTCTTTCCTATTTT
>JAOQMQ010000008.1:7865335-7881680 GCA_027563845.1 Erythroxylum subrotundum
AGGCTCCACTTTGTTAATAGAATTTGAGAATCGGAATTCAAGAAGGGATGCAGCAGCCAACTTCTCTTTCCTATTTTTTTATGCCTTTAAATGATACTAGTGTGACCACCTGCTGAATTGATGTGATACTATGTAAATAAGAACATTTTTGCTTCTAACTTTCCTCCCATAATGTCTGATTTCTCATCTCCACTCAATTTACTACAGTTTACTAGATGAGAATGAAGTGCTCGTTCCATAACTTACAGTTCAGCTTTTATTTTTTTATTTTTTCCTTACAAGCTTCTTCATGTCTTAGTTTAAGTGATTTAAGTGTAAAAAACTGAAGTTTAATCTTCTGTCGATGGAGAAATGGTATTGTTTTGACTCGCAAGTATCAAGAAAAGTGAGTTTCATTACCTTTCAGGAACTAATAGAAGAACTGGGGATATACTTTCTCTTATTTGACCGAGCTGGCTATGGAGAGAGTGATCCGAATCCAATGCGATCAGTAAAGAGTGAAGCACTCGACATTGAAGAACTTGCTGATCAGCTGCAGATGGGATCCAACTTTTATGTGATCGGTGTCTCAATGGGATCATATCCCATCTGGAGTTGCCTCAAATATATACCACACAGGTAAAATCATATAAACTTTTAACTTGACAATATTCCTTCATAAATTTTTGTTCCTAGCTCATCGCAAATTTCTTTAAGCAGACTAGCAGGTGTATCCCTAATTGTACCAGTTGTTAACTATAGATGGCCTTCTCTTCCCAAAAGTCTGATAAGAGATGATTATAGGAGGAGACTTGTTCGGTTGTCTTTCTGGTTTTCAAAATATGCCCCTGGACTCTTGCAATGGTGGGTTACGCAGAAATGGCTTCCTTCAACATCTGTCCTGGAGAAAAACCCAGTGTTCTTCAATGCACATGATATAGAAGTCCTGACGAAAATTCCAGGGTTCCCAATGCTAACTCAGGTAAAATTTCTCCCACAACAAGAAAAGTGGAACTTAGAGTTTCTGTTGATAAACTTGTAACAATGCCATCACTTTTGCATGAGTCACTCCATCTTATTCAATCAAGAAACAATCGAAAGAGAGATGGTTATGGTAGTGTTTACGTTTCCTCCTCCAGGACAGGTTGCAAAATAAAGAAGTCTTTAATACTCTCCGTGGTGATTTTATGGAGAGTTTTGGACGTTGGGACTTTGATCCAACTGATCTAAGCAATCCGTTCCCTCAAAATGAAGGTTCGGTTCACATTTGGCAAGGTTGTGAGGATAAAGTTGTGCCATTTCAGCTGCAAAGATTTATTTCCAAAAAACTACCCTGGATTCGGTATCATGAAGTTCCCGGGGGTGGGCATTTAATTGTGCATTATTCTGGCTTATGTGAGGCTGTTTTGCGGGCGCTTTTGCTTGGAGAAGAACCTGTTTCATTGGATCACATACATCCGTAACAGGACTTCACAGTGCTTACATGATTCTTTGATCGTTGATAGTCTCGTTTCATGTAATTAGATTGACATTTATAAAACACATGGCAATTGAATGGTTGAACTGAATATAATTCGTGCATTCGTTTCTGGTGATTTTGAGTTAGTATGCATGGGCGATATTAGGATTTTAGTTAACTCATACAGTAGAGAGAATTTGTGTGTGACAAGGAGAAGGAGAAAGAGTAAAAGATAAAGAACCTGTCAGCGAATTTGTTGCATTGTTATGGCGGAGTGGATGTATTTGCTTTCTGCTGAAACGTGTACTGTACCCGGGAAGTAAAGAGCAGCGCCCATTAATGTACAGGAAAAATATGGAGACACTAGTTGGAACGCTAGGCTCAACACATCCCTGGAAGGTTTGAGGTAGGATTTCATGAAGAAAGCTAACTTTCTATTTCTTAAAAAGTAAAAATCATTTTAATATATAAAATGATTAATTTAATCGTATTATCATACTTAATTTCTTTTTTTAATCTTCAATAATTAAGAAAATGTGGTGTCCCACCTAGCTACAAGGTTCAAGAGCAATGTGATCTTCCCAACCTGTTATCAAGTCTCTGACAGTACCATAACAATGTGCAGAGCCGATTTGAAGGGATCACCTGAAAAGTTCTTACATGAAAAAGAATTAGACAGAAAAGTAGGAATGTTATAGGAAAAGGAAGTCCTAATTTAATGGACGATCATTCTAATAGCTGCAGCTTTCTAATTACTGGAACTGATATTGCAAATCATCATAGAGTAAGGAGAATGATGTAGAATTTATGAAAGCTCTTATCTGCAGATGTTCAGATAAGTAATAGTACTCGGAAAAAAAGAACGAAAGAAAAACAGTTAACTGGATATTGGTCAAAAGCATCCCAACATTGAGAAGAAACTTCCAAAAGGGATGCAATCTAATTAATCATCCAAGTAGGCATTTTGTATTTGACAGATACCACAACAGTTACATATCTGTTTCAAATAGACAGAACGATTAACGTTGCGAAGTTACAAGCTGAGAAGTGAGAAGTGATCGAACAAAAAAAAGTATTATTCCTCATCGTACAAACATTACAAAAAACGAGAATGTCTCTCAGGCGTTTTGTAAACTGTATGACACGCAGAAGACAATTTTGACATTTGCACAACGAAACGTGTTCACACAAGGAAATGTATAAGTGGGCATAGGATGACGAGAAAAGAATAGAGAAGCCCTCAGATCAATGTATGATCGGAGCTTCCACAAGGACGATGTCTTAATATAACAAGTAATAACACAACAGCTGAAAGAGGAATAAAACCATAGAATGTTACCCAGAAGAGTCCATATGATCCAATCTTGGTCATTACCTATTGGAGTGACACCATACTAGACTAAGTACTTTCCGGGGAGCTGAGACATTGAGACAGAATCGGTGGAGTAGGTTTCAGGGACATTTAGCTGGTATTTATAGCTAATAATAAGAGCGAGAGAAGTCAACGGAATTTATTAGTATGATAGGCTTGAGTAGTAATCCTAATCCATGATCCATTGGCATAATTAAAATTTGAAGATAACATGGAGATGTGACGGTGGGATACATAAGACTACAGATATTAATTTCTACTTAAAACGACAGTAGTCTCGAGGAGTATGCTCCTTAAAAACGACAGGTGAAGGAAAAAAGGTGACAGTAACAATGGTAAAAAGAAAAGAAGAGTATCGGTTGTTTTCTCTTTGTTTCCGGCAGAACTTGAACAGCAAGTGGCACAAACGTGTCACAAAAACTGAACACGAAGTGGGGACCTCTTAATGACATGGTTTCAAAGCTTTCCCTATGGCAGTTACACTCTCTACAGTATCCCTATTCAATTTTATAGCTGTTCTATGTATGACCTTTCCTCCTCACTTGTCTTCTACCATTTTCTTGCTTTTTTGCTTTCTTTTCTTCAGATATCAATGATGCACGACTTCTAGTTGCTGATTCTGAATACTCTCTCATAAGCCCTCCCGAGGTGATCATTTTGCCTTTTCAGGTATCAATTCTTTCCCTACTCCCTTTCCTTTCTGGGTTGGCTTTCCTTTTTTTGGCAATTCATCACTGTAGTCTGTAGACTGTAAATGGCCAATGCCTGTAAGTACATCTTTTTCACAGACCACAATCTTTGATTGTCATCAGGTAGTGGACATGCATGTCTCCATTATTGTGTTAAAATAGCTTTAATTAAGTCGAGAGACATTTCACATAAATATATACCAAAAAAACAAAAAGAGATTATTAGAAAAGCAGATCGATTTTTAGTTCTGGGTTATGTTCTGTTCTATTGACTGTAACGACCGTATCTATAGAGTAAGATGTTCCATGCGTGCAAGTTTTTCCAGTTCAGTTTAAATCATTTCCCTTTCTGTGTTCCTCAACCAAATTTCGAATCATCTTCTTAACCTGTCAATTGGAGTTTGCACAAGTTCCTGGCGTTTCACCCCCTTTTATTGTTTCTTCCGTAAGGCCTTAAATGTAGTGGGTCTGTATCATCTTCTTCCTCTGATGGGGTTCGAACCTCAGTTATTCCTCTGTTATTAACGCAGTAGTTTCGAAGTATGTTGCGAATCCAGACTATCCAGTGTGAGCGAGTAGTGACAAATCGGTTAGTGAGTAGTAAAGTAGTAATGGCGTAGCACCGACTGGGTCGCCATATGGCATTGGCAGGTGGAGGCAAGAGTAATTTTACGTCTCATCTGGCCACAGCCCCACACAAAAAAGAGAGGGAAATTTTCTTTATTCCTATTAAAAGATAAGAAAAATTGCTAATATATTTTTTAAAAATAAATCTTCTTTATGAATTTTGTGAAGAATAATAATACAATGTAATTTTAGAAAAAGTATTTAAAGAAAATGTAACAACCTTTATGACTTGAACGACGTTAACTTTGATTCTTAGTTTACTCCACCTTAAAATAAAAATTATCATAAGTATACAATTTACCACCTTGATCAACATCTCTAATTCTCACAGTAAAGGGAAAAATCCAGGGCCTGTTATTTGCTGCACAATGGTACTTCTTGAATCTGAAAATATTGTCTACGGGGGTGACGACCTGGTAACAACACAACAATCGCACCAACTACATCAAGCAGCAGAGCTAAATCACGGCATGAATCAGCAGAACTCTATCTTGTCACTCACCCTCAATGAAATCCAACTAAAGAGAGGGAAGAGTGTAGGCTCCATGAACATGGACGAATTTCTTGCTAACTTGTGGAATGGTGATGAGAGTCAGGTCTTGCCTCACATCAACTTAAACGAGTCCACCCAGAATTTCAGTACTGTAGTGAATCAAACTCCACTACTCCGACAAGGTTCTTTTTCTATTCCTACGCCACTTTGCAAGAAAACTGTGGACGAGGTGTGGTATGAGATACAGCCATATGATCAGAAGCCAGACAACGTTGGTGTACATCGTCATCCTCTTGACTGCCAACCTACACTGGGAGAGATAACACTTGAAGATTTCCTGATAAAAGCTGGTGTTGTTCATGAAGTAACTTCGCAGGAAAAAGCATTATCATCCGGGCAGAACAAGAACTCATGTATAGAAGTCAACTTCGGGGTGGGGCTTGGAGGGTTCTCTATCACAACTACTCATCATCAGAATGTGGGAACCAATATGTTGGCAGCTGGAAATGGTTTCAACTCATACCAAATGTTTCCACAAGGTCAAGGTTATGGAGGGGAAGCAGCACCAAGTAATGGTAAAGATGAGAATGGTGAAGGCCTTGTGGAATTGGGTGCACAACAAATTAAAAAGAAGATAGTGGATGGTCCGCCGGAGGTGTTAGTGGAACGAAGACAACGTAGGATGATAAAGAACAGAGAATCAGCTGCTCGATCTCGAGCAAGGAAACAGGTTTTACTTGCTAATCCTATTACATTCTTCTTTTTCTAAGCTCACATATATAATGTGTGTTGCAACAGTTTGCTTTGAAAATTGTATATAATTTAAGTTTTGCATAGTCTCCTTCTTCAGTAAAGTATTCCTGATGTCTGATTCAATTCTAGTGATTTTCATTAGTAATGTAATTTGCTGCTCCATTCATCTTTATTGTTTATCTTGGTTATGAGTTATGACTAAAGCTCTTGTATTGAAGGCATACACGGTGGAGTTGGAGCTCGAGTTGAATCAACTTAGAGAAGAGAATGCCAAGTTAAAACAGATTGTGGTAAAGACTTTCCTGCTTCCATTGTTGAATCACTTGAGATCAGAATCAAAGTTTTTCTGATTTATTAATTCTTAGAGCAATGGACGATTATGAATTTTTTTTCTTGAACACATTTTGAAACAGGAGGAAATAGAGCAAAAAAGAAAGGAAGAGGTAATTACCTTGGCACTTCTGCACTGCAATTTTTACAATTTAGAAGAATCACTATACGGAACGTATTTAACTACAACATCTTGTTCATGGTTGCTCCTACTAGCAAATTTTCTACGATGAACTGCTACATATTTATGTTTAACAACAGGTTGCCAAGAGGAAGCAATCAACAACATTGCCACAACAGAAACCAGAAAAAGTGAAGACCCTGAGGAGGACAACAAGCCTGGCTTGGTAAATGAGAGAGAAAATGCTTTTGCTATTGTGTAACAGTATCTGTGTATAATCACACTGTAGTCCAAGCTTTAATTTACTGCTGGGAATAGAGTGTGACAATAATAAAACTAATAATTAAAAAAAGTATGAGACAAAAAGCTATCTTTACTGTTTAATGACTGTGTCGAAACCATCACTTACAAAAAGAACGTGGGAGCACAATAAGCAAGGCAGTATATTATTACAGAGTCCAGATCCTCTCTCTAATACTATAGTATCTTATTGCGTTCAATAAGTCTCAGTCATTTATTTATGCGAGTCCTGCATGAGTCCTGCGTAGGTCCCGTAAAATAAATGACTGAGATTTCACGAAACAAAATAAGACAGAGTAATATTAGACAAAAAATCTTGTCTCACTGTTACAGGACCTTCCTACATTTCGTGTGAATAAATTGAGAGATTTTCGTTACTAAATCTTATGGTTTAGTTTTAATTAAATATTTCATTTACATGGAAAAGGCAAGTGGAAAACCAGGTTAAGAAAAAGACCTTTAATTATTAATGGGTACAAAATAATTAAATTTCTGACTCTGATATAATTGTTACTTTCCAAATGGCCTGATTTGATATTTTCAATTTTATTATATAAAAATAATCAAAAGAGCATATTTGAACTATTACAAATTGGATGAATCAGTATGCGAAGAAAGAGATGAATGTGCACTCCCACTTTTTACCAACCCCAACATAACAACATAATATAAATGTATACTTTATACTATATATCATGTAGTATCTTTTTCTTTTTCTTTTTAAATCCCTCCTCTCTCTGTGTCTAAATCCTTTCGTTCGCGGTGCCCCCCATCTCCGGAAATTCAGGGTCTGATCATCTGGGCTTGAGTTTATTTAATCCATGGTAACTTCTCAATTCCCTCCCCCGCTTGACTTTCTGTCGATTTAATTTCTCTTTTGCCTTTTCATATCTCGCACTTACCTAGGATTTGTTCAGGTGCTTCTTTTAAATAGTTTTCTTTTGGTTATTGTTTCGCCAATTTTATTGATGTATTCGTTCACCTTTAGTTTTCCCTCAATTGATTTCTCTGGGTGTTCAAGAAAGGATAGGGTTTTTGGGATTGTTCTCTTCTCTTTTTTGTTTTAGGGGGCAGTTGGAATTAAGTCAGCTAACTAAACCGGGCTAGATGAGGTTCTTATGCTTTGTTTTCAATAGTTATTTGCAGAAGTGTATAAACCCTTTTCAATGACATTCTTAATTTTTGTTATATCAGGTTTGGGAGCTTCAAAGAGGGGATTGAGAGCAAAATTGCCTAAATAGTTTAAGCCGGCTGAGGCGGCAGTATGTCATCTGAGAGGCCAACTTTACCTCAGTGCTTGCCATTGGAGCAGATTACGTTAACTAGTCAGAAAGGTACACGATCTGGGGAGGTTAGGAGGGTTTTGGGATTTCCCCTTGGTGGTGCAGCTGAGGACCGTCATTTTGGAGTAGTACATGCCAAGTCTTCTACTCCCATAGCAACAGAGGAGCTAAAGCACTTCAAAGAAAGTGTGCAAGATACTTCGAGAAAGGCCAGGTGAAATTCTTATTATATGGTTTTGATTGTTTGTTTGTGTTATGGCTCTTATATTGTTGTCTTTTAATTCAAATTATATATGTGAGCATTATGGTTAATGTAAATTCTGGAAAACAGTATTAAAACCCTTATATTTAGGCTTTTGCCTTAATATCTAGTAATAGGTTGTCTATTTCCCATATTCTGGAATTTCAGATGGGAATACAATGATGAAATAACTTTTTTTCCTGATGGTTGTCTCAATTTCTCCAAACTTCTTTGCACCTCAACTTTACCCAATGTTTGTTGATGCCTTGCATCGCTGATGGGTTATCTTTTCATGTTATCAAAAGGCTTTCACACATGCAGAAAGCCATGTCTTAGTGTAGATTTTATAACTAAAGACTCTATGTTCTATACATTTTTGCTAAAGTATTTGCAATTCCTTCTACTATTTCCTATGTTATAAGCATATGTGATGTAGATTTTATAACTAAAGACTCTATGTTCTATACATTTTTGCTAAGGTATTTGCAATTCCTTCTACTATTACCTATGTTATAAACATATGTGATGTACTTCTTGTAGGTATCGAGCAAAAATGTTGCACGACTCCTTATTCAAGTTGGAAAAGTATAGGGAGTCATTGAGCTCGAAGAAGCAGCGAAGGAGTGATTTATCATTGGTTGAGAAGCCTAATGGTTTAAATGTTCCAAAGGCAGGGGGTCAAATTTATAGAAGCTCTCATGGATTTATGACCCAAAGGTTGGATGACAAGGCCAAGAGTGTTAACTTACATAAACGCACGCTGGTAATTGTTTTTGGCCTTGTGGATAATTATCATTTATATCTGATTTAACAATATCTATTATGTTGTGATCTTCTATTGTTTCTTGATTCGAATGATGCAAAATTTGATGCTAGCATTATTTGTTTTGGGGGACCTAATTGTGATTATTGTATCTTACTGCTTTCCAGTGTCCTATTAGATATCTAATTCTAGGATAAATTCAATGAGAGTCCTTGAATATGTGATTATCTTTTTGGTGGGAAAAAAGTTAGAATTGCAACAACTGGTTATTGAACTTTGAAATGTGCACTAATGTTACTACTTTAGCTGGTTATGCCTATTTTTATTATGAAAATAGAGAAAAAGATGGAACCTTAGCAAAAATGACATGACACTAATCTTTTTCTGATGAATCAATTGACAATAATATTTTACCATCATAATGAATTGACAAAGTTAGGAAAAGTAATGCAATGGATGCATATTCCTTAGTTTAATGAACGAGCTTTTACAATTTGAACTTAATTGATACTAATCCTTGCTACAAATAAAAAACCCCCCAAGTGTAAAATCTGGCAGTACTTTTTCTGGCCATTGTGTATAAGGACAAAGTTTTTCCTTTTCGTTTGCAATTCAAAATTCTATAAATTCCTCCTCACTCTTCTTTTGTTTTTTTGCCCCCCTTCTAATAAAAAATGTCAATGTGGGCTACAACTATGTTAGTCCTTGATGAGTCTATAGTTAATAGCATGGTCATGGAAAGGTCATGGAACCAGATATTTGATTCTAAATCCAGTACCTAGTTTCTTCTAGTGCCTTGGGCGTTGGCTTATCTTCCTAGTTTGATGATTTCTGTCTTTCATATCTTTTCCACATAATTTGAGTTTGTCATATTTCTGTTTCTGTTTCCAGGCAGAAGACAGGCCTGCTGTTGCCTCAAGGCAGCAGTTGCTTCTGGAAAAGAGTGGAGATACCCTCCAGGATAATGGTGGGCCTGCAGGTTGTCTTGAAGGGAAGATCCGCAGATTTCCTGGTGGAGGTGAAGGGTGGGAAACCAAGAATAAAAAGAAGCGGTCAGTTGGAATCATGGTTACCAGGGCTACAAATGGTGAGCAAGATCTAAAGCGAGCCATGCATCCAAAGATGGGTGCTGCTTCTAAGTTGCGATCCTCTGATGCCCAGGGCGTCAGGTAACTTAATTTAATAGCCATGGAATTACTGATTGTTTCATGGTTTTGCTACTTTAGCCTGATGTGACTTTTTCCCCAGTTATTCTGATACTAACTCTAGTGGTTTTGTTTCTTAAAATATTATGTATTAAGAGTAGCTTAAGAAATACTAATGGGATTTATTACTCATTTTTTTGTGGATGGTACTAGGAGTTATGCACATCCTGTGACTTGTATAGGTCAACAGTTTAAATTATTATGCTATTTTGAGATGTTAGGTGCAAGTACGAAGATAATACATACATTAGTATTTTAGGAATTGGGTGCAATATGAAGATAATGGAACAAATTATCTACGCTATGTTATTATTTGCGCATGAATAGTATGTCTAAGACATTTGATGAGTGTTTGAAGGCTGCAGCTAATACATATATTAGTATTTGAGGTATTGGGTGCAATATGAAGATAATAGAACAAATTATGTGCATTATGTTATTATTTGCACACGAATAGTATGTCTAAGACATGTGATGAATGTTTGAAGAAATATGCAGGCTCATTTTGGTCAACCTTGTTTAAATTGACAAAAATTGCAATAAGCTAGGGTTCTTGCAACTGCTTACTGAGTTTATTTGCTTATGGTATGTGCTGTAGATTGAAATCTTCCCCTGGAGTAGGTGGAATCAACAAGTTGGTTGTTTCTTCAGATCCTAGTAAGTCTAGCATCAGTACAATACTCAAGAATGATATGGATAATGGACCTCATGAAGACTCCATGGCTCTTTTAGAGCAAAGGAATTTCACAAAAGGAAGTAAAAAGTATGTGTTTTCATATTGAAATGTTAATATTGCAAATTTAGCATTCATTTAATCAATTGATTATGATCCATTGAGTTGCAGCTAGGGATTTAACAGTTTATTGCATGTATTCAAATTTAAATAATTAGTGATTGTTGATTGGTCTCTAATACTCTCTCAGGCCAAATGTTCACGAGGATGAGCTAGTGGATAGTCCTAATAATGTGGTGAAAAGAAAAGTTTCTCGTCTATCACGAACAGGATCCGTAATAATGCTAGAATCATCTGTCAAAGGTCACCCCTCATCTACGCCTTTTCAAAGTTTGGAACTACAAACTAGTGAGTAAAATCCTGCTGCCATTTTTAGTGGATAATCAAAAGTGTAACCTTTCTGCAGGTTCGTCACATGCCTCTGCTCAGTGTGTGGGTCAAAGATCTTTTAAGAATTCACGAACAAGGAGAGTAAATATGGTTGCTCCAGTCTCAAGAAATGTTGAAGGTCAGATTTCATTTCCAGGAGCTCCAGTTTCAGATTTTAGTGGTAGAACTTCCAATGGGGCCAATGGGACACTAGATACTGGTAGTGCAGATAATAATGCTCCAAAAGTGAAGAGGGAACTTGATGCTGCTCCGTCTCCCTTTGGGTTGTTTGAAAGTGAAGAATCAGGTCCTGGAGAAAATAAAACCAGAAAAAGGGAATCATATAGTGGTGAAGTTGCACTGACTGCATCAGAGAATTCTGGGGCCTTTCTTTTACATGCTAAGAAAAACAAAGTACCTAATAATGAGATTGTAGATGGTGTGCAAAGACGAGGGAGAACTGGTAGGCGTTCTTCCTCAGTAAGGCCATTCACTCCTTCGCTGAGGGAAAAGTTAGAGAATGTGCCAACAATAAAGCCACTGACAAGTGTGAAGCCTGAGGCTGAAAGGAACAAAAGGTGTCTTCCCCTAATCCAATACAATTCCAACTCACACTCTCAAATTTCAAAACCACCAGTTAATTGATCTAAGTCTAGGTGTATTTTTATCATATTTCATATATTGATGTGCATTTGCTTTATTTGCATTAGCAGAAATGGACGGTTACCTTCCAAAAAGTTGAAAGATAGGAAGGCTGTGTCTAATGTTGGCCAAATACTGAGTGGCAGTTCCTTAGATTTCGCAGGTATTATTTATGTAGTACTTTAGATTTAGATCAGATTCGAAGCGTGCTTGTATTGTGGTGATGAAATGAAACCCTGTTGAAGTTTGTAGAGTTCATAGGTTTCCAATGATGGTTCATGCAAGGTGTAGCACTGATTTGGTGTTTTCTTTCAAATTTGTGTTAGGAAAATGTTTTTGCTGAAACTGCTTTGCTATCAAGCATTTCAGATCTTAAGGCTTTGTCGCCTCTACACGATTATATTAGCATATTCACTGTTTAATAAGCTTAAATGTATCAAAAACTTTGATGGAATCACAATGTTTCAATTCATATACAGGTGCATCTGATGATGATCGGGAAGAATTGATTGCAGCTGCCAGGTCGGCTCATAATGCTAGCAGTACGTGTTCTAATCATTTCTTTCAACTTCTCCAGTAAAACTTTCACATATATTAACAGTTATATATAGTTAGCCTAATATATGCTTGCATGTGATATAATCTTCAACTATAGAACTTGCCTGTTCTGGTCCTTTTTGGAACAAAGTGGAGTCTATTTTTACCAATGTCAGCTCGGAGGAGATTTCCTTTCTGAAACGACAGGTAATAAGTCGTTGAGCCGTTAAGCAAATAAAGTGGTGATTCGTTAACAGTCTTGATTAGACTCTTACAAATTTTCTTTCTTTTTGTTTGTTGTTGAATCAGTTATGTCTTGCAGAAGATATTGATGGTTGTTTGTGTCACATGCATGGCACTGGATACAATGTTCCGGTACTGGATTTGTCTCTCATTTTGTTTTTCATGCCTGTATTTCCTTATTAGAGGGAAAAAAAAAGTTTGGACTTCAATTATTTTTAAAATTTTGCATTTTGGCTGCTAAATTTTGTGTTCATTTCTTAAACTTTAGTGCACTACTTTGAATCACGGCAGAAGAATTTTTTTATGGAGCTCAGCAATATAAAAGCTTTTCTATCATTCTGGATTTTCTTTTCCCAGGCTACTGTTGAGCATGATGAATTACTTAATTATACTGGTGAAAGACAAGGACATGAGTCCTATAAGCAACTGGTTAAGGTATCTTCTATATCTGGAGGACATAATACTGGAACTTTGGACAAGTTTACGCCGTTATACCAAAGAGTTCTGTCTGCGCTGATTGAAGATGATGATGGTGAAGAATTTTACACCCATGATGAGGGGAAAAGTATTTATCTACACTATGCCAGTGATGATTCGTATTGTGGTTCATGCAATCTGATTGATGTTGAATCCAAAGATAGGGACAAAATGGATTCTGAAGTAGAGTCAGAATTGGATTTTGTTACCCAGAGAAGTCATTTGTTGGATAGACTTTCATGTGATAAGAGTTGTACATCTAACAAAATATGGAAACCAAGCATCTCCAATTCAACATATTCTAGTGAATTGGGGTCAGTAGATGATGATTTGTCCCAGTCAGATATTGGACATGCCAATGAAATTCGTAGTAATGTAATGGTTCTGCTGGACACAACGGAGTCAATTGTCTCTGGCATTTCTCCTGGTCATCAATATCAGCAGATGTCTCTTGATGATAGGCTTGCACTTGAGCTACAGAGTATCGGTTTATTTCCAGAGACACTGGTAGGCTCTTTCGTCAGATGTTGCTTTCTTCTGATATTACACTTTGGTTGCAGTTGGTACTATGGCTTATTTGGATCTATTTCTTTTTACAGCCTGATCTAGCTGAGGGAGAAATAATTAGTCAAGATATACTTGAACTTGAGGAAGGGTTGTTCCAGCAGGTTTTTCCTTTCTCTCATGATATTAAACTTGAGTTAAACTGGCTTTTGTACAGTTTTTCAAACGAATAATTTTTTGTAATACTCTGATGTTTTGAATTTTTAACTCTTGTATTTATTTCATTCCTTACTGTCATACTAATTATGAAACCTATCAATCCACAGATAGGGAGGAAGAGAAAGAAGTTAGGAAAAATCGATAAAGGTGTTCAGAAGGGGAAAGAGGATGAGAAAGGGTTTGTCTTTGCAGTTTGATGAATTGTATAGTTCAAATTTCGATCTGGAATTAAAGTATGAATATGATTTTGCAGGAGCATTCAACAGATCGCCATGGACCAACTAGTTGAGATAGCTTACAGGAAACGAATGGTAATTGTTTGGAGTCATACTCTTATGTTTTTATCTTTTTAAATTCTATGCACAATACAAATAATGAACTTGAAGCTTGCAATTACCTTACGAGGAAGTCTTTGATTGAGGTATGTAGGGATCTTTTCTCTCTTGGAAAAAAGAATTTGACAGAAAAATCCTTGTTTTTGCTCAAATTTAAAACAGAAACCGAAGTTACTCTAGTCAATAGGACCTGAACTCTAGATTTCACTTGTTTAGTTTGGACTTTTAAACTTGATAGTGAAAAAACCTTAAAAGCTAATACTACTACAACTAAATCCCAATAATATAAGGGTAAAAGAAACACACAAAAATGTTGTAGCAGAGTCGATATCTATCCTCATGGGTTTGTGTTCCAACTTGTGGCTCCTCTGCTCTGTAAATGAAAAAGAGAAGATGATTTAAGAAATTAACGGTTGTGGGTAAAGAAGGCATTGTGTGAACCTGCCATACGAACTTTATGGGGTTCTTTTTTAAGGTTGATACATTTGTATTGGACAGTAAAGTACTGGGTACTCGTTATGTTTGAAAGTAATGATAATAGTTTCCTCCAATGGACTCGTTGAATTTCATGTTCATTAATCTATACAGGCTTGCGTAGCAAATAGTACCTCAAAAGGGGCAATTCGCAAGGTCTCTAAACAAGCTGCATTGGCTTTTGTTCAACGTACTCTTGGTAGATGTAAAAAATTTGAAGACACAGGAGACAGCTGCTTCACTGAGCCTAAACTACAGGAGATCCTCTTCTCTAGACCTACATGCTGCATGGAAGCCAAATCTGCTGATTGTGTTGGGTCAGGAACTGCTAGTAACACATGCAATGACATTCGTGATCATCACACTGAGGCAGGAGGATCAGGTATCGATTTGATATTGACATTGTCACCTGTTCATGCTAGAAATTATTCACTCTGGTGGCATGTTTCTTCAAGTTGGAATGTCAGTATGAAACAATATTGTTCACGACTTACTCCTTGTAACACTTACTGACCAAACTTGAACAGGGTCCAAAAGAAAAGGAAAACAAAAAGAAAAAAGCTTACATATGTTTACCATCGTATAACTTTTGTTTTGCGTTTTTTCATTGCAGGTACTATTTCCAGCACTTTCGAGAGACATGATTGCAACGGTGATAACATTGCTATAGTTGAGAAGAAACAAGTTTTATTTGATGAAGTTAATGGCAGTGCTTCATCAAGGTTAACATCTGCTCTCGAAAACTCTGTTCGTGGTGGTGTGAAGGGAAAGAGAAGTGACAGAGAGAGGGATCAAAACAAGGCTCATCGGAGAACTGACTCTGTTTCAGGGGTTAGAGACTTGGCCCCGAGTGGCGCCAGAAATAACCTAGATACAAAATCAGTCTCTAAACAGAAGAGTGGTCGAGTATCAACTTCACAAAATGGACCTCGTATGTCGAGTCATCCCTTGGTCAGTGGTAGCGGTAAAGTAGACAGAGAAGTTCCGTCAACATGTCATGGTGATGTTCCTCGAGATACTTCTAGGGAAGCAGATGAGAACAATGATCTTTTGAACCTGTCAGAATTGGATGCTATTGGATTTGGTGATCGCCAAGATATTGACATATTGTTGAATAATATTGACGAAGATTTCTTGGCAGACCATGATACATTTGGTCTCGCTATACCAACTGACGACCTTTCCGAGTTGAATTTCATGTAGACAACCTTTATTTGCGAGGAACTGACTCCAAGAATTTTTGTGATTAGGGACTCCATTCAAAATCTGGAGCACTATAGCCAACCCAACTGCAGTTGTAGTTTACTCATCTGTATATAATTTCCCATTTAGGTATTCCTTTCAATTGAAGAACTGTTCTCGAGGCATTCTTTGTGAAGATGAATATATAGTAAACTTAAAATTAACGTAGCACAACACTATATATTTTGAAATTTAGTTACAAGATTGATACAACTAGTTTGAAAAATACTTGGCTTAATTTCTTGTTCTTACTAAATGTTTTTTTTCTTCTTAATTCCGAGCTGGAACTCCTAAATTTATATCATCTTAATGTAATCTTTAGCTATTTAGAATTTTGAGTTTTATACAATTCTATTTAAAAATTTTAATTCGTGGATATGGTATATATAATAATAAAATAAAAGAGATGAATAGAGTATTACTACAGATTAGTAGAAGGGTTGTTTATAAAGTCACATAGGTTGGAGTATACTTGATACATATAGTTAGTTTCTATAGCAAATCCTGCCCAACTCACATTTGTAAATGCCTTAATTTTATGGTTGTATGTCTTTTGAAAGAATAATCCTCTAATTGGAGTTCTTTTAAAATATTTTAGTTCACAGATGACGCTGCCATATGTTCCTTAGATAGAGCATGTATGAATGTAGCTGATAACAAAACTAAGGTTAGGTCTTGTATATGATAAATAAATCAATTTACTTATCAATCATTGAAATTTTCTTCGATGCTTTAGATTGCTTGTTCTTTTGTCACCCAACTTCACTTTTGGATATACGAGAGTTTGGACTAGTTCACACTCGAACATGTCAAGCACATGTTTTCTTTAAAGAGACTGAAATTCCTGCTTTGTTTCTTACAACTTCTATCCCAAAAACATATCAAAGTTTTCCTAGGCCTAACATCTCGAATTCTGAAGTCAATCCTCTTTTTACTCATGTCATCTCTTCTAAGT
>JAOQMQ010000008.1:7899496-7911245 GCA_027563845.1 Erythroxylum subrotundum
TTTCTTTCTTTCTGTGCCCCACTTCAAATGATTTTAACCCTTTATTATCCATTTTTATATTGTCTTGTCAACTTTTAGATGGATAATCTGTCCATTTTTATATTGTCTTGTCAACATTTGATGCATTTCATTGCCTAACCGCTCACATAACTTCTTCTAAAGGCAGCATCTAATGACCAAATCCACCATCTGTATGTACTGTTCTCATCTATTTCTTCTATCTTTTATTGAACCATCAAATTCGACACTCCTTTATTAGAGTGAAAGTTTCGATTTATATATATATTTTTTTCTTTTTTCATGCCATCATGGTATAAGGTAATGACCTTTTGACATGAGTTAGAGCATGAAAAATCACTTGAAATAATGGTAAGATATATAAGAAATGCAATGGGAAATTACTACTTCTAAGTCCTAACCTTTATAAGATCAGAAGGCTTAAAACCACCCATCCAAAGGAAACAGCGTTCAGCAGGAGTGGACCACATTCCTGTAATAAGGTGAAAGATGTCCGATTTTGCGGCCACCCCCTTCAATCGGAAAATCTCATCGTAATGAGAAATGTATCTATCTACTATCACTCTAAGGTCGCCGTCCGATAAATGTGCTTGCAGTCCGGTTCGGAGCTCCGACATATGCCCGTGATCATCTTCCAACCATCTAGCATACTCCACATCAAATATTGCAGCTCCTGTAAATACAACCAACATCATCAACAACAAGAACACATAATGTAACAAGCTTATCTCTGCTTTTTACCCTCACCAATCAAGTCACATATAAAGTGCATTCCACTTTCGAGTCATTTCAGCAAAATTTATTTTTGATAAAAAAAAGAAACTATATACTTTCTCTATGTATGTGGATGTAAGATACCACTAACTACTAACTACAAAGCAACCGACAAAGACATGATAATGATAGACAAAAAGAATTGGGAAATATTAATTTGGTGAAATTAAGGAAAAATCAGACAAATTTCAGTAGCTGGCTCCTCTTTTACAACATAATTCATTAATAACAATCAAGATATTTCATTACTGTAGAGTCTACCACTCAATAATAAGTGTACATAATACACATTCGGATTCATATAATCAAAGTTTTGGGTCCCATCCCAGACAATTTAAGCTCTAGCACAAGATAAGATCGTCTGTTATTATTATTATTATTATTATTATGGGAATGTAGACTTGTGGCCTTGTAATGATATATCAAGACCAATAAAGAAAATGGCATCTCAGCCTTATTAATTAAAGACTAAATCATGCACTGCACGATTTAAAGTTGTAGATAATGATGAAGTTTTAGCAATAAGTTTTAAAATAATTTCACCAAAATTTGACTTTTTAATTAAATTTTACGATGTTAATAATAATAATAATATAAAGTTCAGAGGACTCACCAGAACTGATATTGCCACCAGCACCAGCACCACCCAAAAATAAGCCCTGCAATTCAGAATTATTTGGGGTATAAATAAAATTACAATTACTCAAATTGGAAATCTTTACAGAATTTCACCTGTTGGCGTGCGCTTTGAAGGTCTTGCTCCAACTGGGTAAGCTTTAGCCTACTAGACTCCAGTTGTTGCACGTAAGCCTATCGTTGGAGAAAAAGAAAAGGAACACATTAATTTGGTTGTTGCATGCATCTAAGAAGAAAGTGTCTCTGCCCCTACACAGCATAAAATAGCACTAATAGAGGTCTGCTAGTGCCAGCCAGAAATGAAAACCTTTTTCCTGAGTCGGCTCTTCCTCGCAGCTTCTCTGTTTTGAGCCAAACGTCTTAGTGTCTGAGAACATGGCAAGCAAAATTTGAAGGAACATATGTAAGTCAAAAACAAAAGAGATGAAAAGACTTGACCAGAAGAAAATTTGTTTAAGTAGTAACGGGTAATACCTTGGCATCATGTTGTTTATCTGATGTGAAACCTTTCCTCTGCGACATTGCAATATGGGATTAACCGCACAATGGAAAGGAACAATAAGACAGGCTTGAGAAGACAATTAGGAAGTAGAAAGGATAATCTTTTACATTACTGCACTCACTGAGTTGCACTAGTGTAATAGAGAGTCTAAGACGCTGTGAATTTTTGGAGGCTGATCTAAGGATTACCATAAAAGTCACAATTGTATATCTAAAAAACTCTCACAAAAACTGTAGTCAGCCATTCTGTTTGTTATCATGTTCTTGGAGGGTGTAAGTAGGACTATGATATGGGAAGCAGAAACCATCATTGTCTCTGCTTTTCTTCTGTGCTTTTCAGATTTTGTAAATTCCAAAACGTGTTCTCTAAACAAGAGCCTTAACTATCAGTTATAAGGATTGAGTAAAGCGGGTCATCATTGTTTCAAAGAAACAGTAATAACTACTGCAAAGATCCTAACTTTAGCCTTTTGTACGTACAAAACTCCTCACTTCCCTTCTATTTTCTCTCTCTGGGATTTCATGTCAGACTTACTACAGGAAATCCTTCAGATTCAGAGAAACTCTGCACTTTTGATTTTGTTCGGATTTTCGGGATCTGAGCTTTTTCTTTGTATTTTTGAGAGATATGGCCAGAGAGAGATAGAGCAGTAGTAGGAACCATAAAGATACCAACTTTTCCTCAGTTTTTGGATTTGAGAGAGAGAGGAAATAATTAATCAGAAACAGTATCGTAAGGACCTTATCTTGGGAGGTTTTGGCGGGAGTTTGATTCAGCTCTGAGGATCCTACAGCTCTTGAAGCATCGCTTGCCATCTCTACTTGCTGAAGCTGTGATTGTTTCTGATCAAAAGCCAGACCTTGATCTGACGAAGAATCTTTTTTACTAATAGGACCTTCTGGCTCTAGCTGCACTTCAGCTTTGCTTGAAAGAGTGTTTATTGCTGATCCTGAGTCGGTACTCTCTTCTCCTGACTTTGGACTTGCCTGTAATCAAACCGTAAAAAAAAAATCATAAGTTCTCAACCAGTATTCAAGCATTAGCTAATTAGTAACAAAAACTACCTACATGACCTATATCTTGAGAATGCCACTTTAGGAAGACTAGAAGGAAGTGAACTTAGTCAAATGGATAGTAAAACTTAAAATTTATTTCTAATCAAACACTGGGCAGTAAAAGCCAAGATGTTCTTGAACTGTCAACCCTTGCTGTTTCCCTGATACCCACATCAAAGGACAAAAACAAATGGTCAAAATTTGATAAAGAAGGTTCAGAAACTACTACTCTTGGAGTATGGTGGAATCTGATTGGCCATGAAGGGAACATATCCAGAGTCGCCGCAGGTCTGCCTGTTAGTGTGAATAAAGCTGCAAGAATCAACAAAAGCAAAATCTCAGAGGATCAGCAAAAAACATTGAAGGCTCGTAAGATGCTTAAAAATTTGCCACCCAACCCTCCTTTTCTGCAGCTACGTGTACAGAGTCACGCTAAGGAGGTCAGGTTACTATATTTGTAGCTTCACACCATTCAAGTCTTTCGGCCCAGAATCATTACTGTATTGCAAATGGTAAACCTCTCTACTATACACCTCAATTGACATATTCAAACGTCTCTCTCTCTCTGCTTTTTTTTGTAGAGTCGGTTCTACTTATCAAACGTCAGAAAAAGCAGATATGACAAAGAACGCCTACGCGCTTTAGCTTCATCATTTCGAATCTTAGCTCCTTGAAGCACAATTGCTTCTTCCAGCTCTCCAAAATCAAAAGCAGGCCCTTCTTGATTTCTGATACATAAAACTCAAAAAACCCATGTCAGCCATCAGAAGAACAATCCAGAAAAATAAAAAATAGAGAAGCAAAAACAATCAGAATTCTTAGAATCTTCAAACTGTTGAACTTTTATAGCTAACACGAAGAGCTAATAATGTCATACATGAAACTTGTAGGAACGTTCATTCCATGAAAAACTGCATAAGGAAGATGGTGACTAGAGGGACCAGAGTCTGATAAACCAGTTTCTCTAACTCGGTGGCTGGCCATGCAAAAGACTCTTCTTTCAGACCATGCTTTTCTTTCTCTGACAAGGAAACGGAAACTGAGCAAGAAGTGAAACAGAGGGATTGGACTATGCACACATCAAAATTATACATGTGCTCATACAAAAATCACATCTTTACCTCCGTTAATGTTTGAAGCCTAGGAAGATGTAGATGGAGCATAACACAAATAGTGGAAGCGAGAAATGGAATGGAAGGGAGAAGATCAAAGTTTTCTTGTCAAAGTACTGATGGATAGATATCAGAAAGACAAGTCTCTTTCTGAGTTGTGTCTCTTCTTGGCTTTGCAAACTTAAATGATCTTAAGATGGGAATCTCTATCTATCTATCTATCTATCTGTTTGCCTTGTTTTCCTTTCTCTCCTTCTGTGTGAAGAAAACCGACCTGATTTGATTAGTGTGTTCTACTTTTGTTTTTGTTTTTATATATGTATCAACTTTTCTCTCTTCTCTGTATATTATTAGTAGTGATTGATCAGATTTGAAGCTCATCCCTCATCCCTCTCTCTGTCAAACAGTACACCAAAATCTTGTCCTTGCAAAACTTGTCTCATTCCCTTGAAGTTGTGTGGGGCTTAGCCATAAATAAACAAATCAAAACAAAGTAAATCCAAAAGAGCATGGAATGGTTTATATTGTAGCTTTAGAACCAAAAAAAGGGAAGAGGTTAAGGTGATTGGCAGGAACCCACTAGAATCACTATACAAACTCTTATCTGCTCTTTCCTCTAACCGCCTGTTCATTCTCATTGGTCCTTCCTAAAATACAATTCAACCATCACGGTGTCAGAATAAAAGAAAAGGTGCCCTGTAAAATTGAGTTGACTGTGTTAAGGGCAGGCTTTTCACTTGTATTTCAATTCACAAGTAGTTCGATGATGTTGAGGTTTTCAGTAATAAAAAGGGAAAGTAATCTCACTTCTATATGACTGAGCTAAAGAGTGTCAAACTAATTAAACTAGAGAAGGGACTTTTCTACAATTTTGAAATGAATTTCATTAGTTTTCAACCAAAACATTATAGTAATGACCTATAATAAGTAATACCCACTTCATATATGCCTTTGAGATGCATTTGTTTGGTATTATCCCCTTTGTTGATGGGTCAGCATCCATTCCCTGTCATCACCTAAAACCATGCCACATTAAGATTCCTTTCCTATATTAGGAATTTGTTTCCTTGATGTCACAGCTACAGCCTCTCCTTTCCACTCTTTTCTGTTGATATGACCAATCCTATAAATTACCCTTAGTTATAGAGTCTACCCAAAGGCAGATTTTGTAACTTAATTCATTGTTTTAGATAGTAATGACTAGCATTGTTGAGGACATGTATGCATAGGTGTGTCCCTCAGGAGGTGTTAATAAGGGACCTATAATCTTTTATCTTACACACACACACGCACACAAAAGCTCGAAGCAAATATTTTATGTTTGTGCTCATCTACTAACTACCTTTGCAGGTAATGTGCCCTTCTCCTAACAATTAGTCCTTTTATGATGCCAATGATTGGCCATGGATAAAAGGGGGCGGGCAATGGCTCAAATGGAGGAAGAGAGAGGTGGCATTCATGGATTAAGTAACTGTGAAATTAAATTATGTTCTCTTGTTCCCAATAAACCTTACAACTATAGTCTTCATGTGGAAGATCTTTTGAGTGTCTTTAAGAATTATGTATAGATTCCATAGATCTTGGGTACCATTCCTCCAAACTTTTATTCCTTTAACAACCCTTTGCTTCTTCTATATGTTTAAAAAGGTGATTGGTCCAGATCAAATTCTAGTATTGATTGTGGCCTTTGGAAGATTTGGTTTAACTAGATTAAGGCATTGCTTGTCACTTAAGCATGGGACTGAATCGTGTATTGATTTTGTCATTGTATTTCCTTAGGGAAATATTCTTAAATCACACCAACTTGCATCTTATTATTTGGTTATAACTTCTCAGTACCGTTTCCAAAAGTAAACTTGTTAAGGTTGAAAACTTGAACAAACCTTCCTTTGACTATCTTCACTTAACCTAATTATCATTTCATTTTTGAAAAGCTACTTTAATTGCTTGCAAGCCTATCTAATCGGATAAAATACACTTAAAATATAAAAAGCGATTCAACATATTAATTAACATTTTTATGCCTAGAACACAAATTGGAACACGAGAGAATTGTGTGTGTATATTCAGAATGAAAGCTCCCTCAACGATGCTTTCCTAGCATTGGCGTAACTGACTTCCAAATCCGCAAGTCCTGCGGGTAAGGGGAAGCGGATAGAAAATAAGAAATAGCAAGATAATAGGGGAAAGTCAATGCTCATATTGCAGAAATGGCAGAATGGAAGGTTTATCTGATTAATTAGTGCCAAGCCATTAGCTAACATAAGCCATTAGCTAACATACTTCAAAGGACACGGTCTTCATACTTCACCAAAAAAAGAAACATTACCACAACTCCTGGACCAATTGTTGCCAGTGGACTCCGAAGAATATGTAAAGATCGTAAATGTTCGTTACTTTTCTTGTTTAGAAAATGGTGAAACTAGTGATCTTGCTACTCCTAACAACAAAGTCAAAACTAGTCCTTAATAGGAAGTAATATATAGGTCACCAAGTCCTCATTTGTTTATATACCAATTGCAGCTTGCAAGAAACAAAAGTAGCCCAATGATGGTCCCCTCAATAGCATAAGAGACATTGTAACTACATTCCAAGATAGCAGAAATTCCAAAACCATACCTGCACTTGTACAAATAATTGGCTTTCCCCACAAAGCACTTCTTTTCTTTTTTAATTTCTGCTGTTCTCAGGGCTAAAAACCTTCCCAATTAACTACCAACAATAATATCAGATACCAAATCTGGTTTGAAGTAGCTAAAAATATTTAACTTGTCATGCATTTGGTAGCAAGAACAGGTAGAATATTTCCCACAAAGAAAGCAGGTAGAAGCAGTTTTAATTTGTTCTGATACATGTTCAAGCATACAACTTGATTTTTGTCAAATATTAAAGAGTTGACCGTATTCTCTCGTCTGAGAGTTGGTGCCTAATTTCAAATCTCCATTGTGTAAGAAAACAAAGAGCTGAACCTTTTCTTTATTTTGAAATTTAGATGACATAATTTTCCAAGGTATACTGGATGAACTTCTATTTGTCAAGTGGAGAAGTCTTCTTTTAAAGCGATACGATCTGAATCAGACATCCTGAAGACGGAAACAATTGTCACCAAAACGAACATACAACAAATAACAGTAAATCAATAAAGAGGAACTGATTGTAGAGAACAGATAAATCCTGTGGAATGAAGGTTACTAGTGAAGGACGGAAACTCTTGACCTGATTTAATGTGAACGGGAAGCAGCAGTTCTCATAATATCAACTCCAGGTGCTAACTATCACAGTAAAATGTCACAATGTCAAGTCAATGTCCATACAAAACTTTGATGTTGGGGGATTTTTTTCGAGAAGATGAAGAAGGGTAGGTGGGGGGGGAGAGGAGGAGAGAGTTGAAAGAGTGTATTTTCCTTCAAAACGAGTTACAAGATGGCTCTCTCGTCACAATCTCAATTTAAAACTCTAAGGGAGTACTTTCCAGATCAGGAAACTCGTAACAGGAAATAAAAGAGTGCCAAAAAATAAATTCATCTTTATCTCCATCTGCAGAAATCACAGAACAACCAGGTGAGAAATAAGCCATCTTGAGTCATAAACTTCCATAATCGTGGACCACAACTTTGTACATGAACTTATATCCTAGTGTTAGAGATCTTTAGGCAGCAACGTTGAAGCCTTTTGGCATAGGGGTATATTATGATTTTTCACCTTCCTAACTCTTTCCAACATAAAGTTCCAGCCACAGGCAAATACTACTGTAGAAAATCTAAGCGCTCTGTATTTCCTGATTAAAGTGTAACTGGAAGTTCACAAAAAAAAAAGCAGGACTGTACCATAGAGCCGAACACTTTGATCAGAAAGGTAAAGAATATGCACCAAAAGACAACCTGTTAGACTCCTTTTGACCTCTGCAGTTAGTTACATGACACATCACATGACCTATACCTATACGTGAGAAAATTTGAGAATGATGCAGATTGTAAAAGAGATATACAACAGCAAATAAATTTTTAGGGAAACACAATGACCAACTAAGATTAGTATCTACTGGTAGCCAAAGGTAGTTGCTAAACAGAATTTCTTACCACTGTCGTCAACTCAATCACATACGCCATAGAAATGGAATACAAAAAGAAAATCTCTTCGTGCAGCAATATGTTAACAGGACTAATAACTACGGGAGAGTGAATAAAGGATTGTACAGTAAACTTTGTCACACTTGTTCGAATTCGCACCAACAAACCATAGACAGTCATGTAATAGACTACCAAACAAGGTACTTCTCCTATTAATCAATGCGGTAACAGAGAAAATAGAATAAAAAAGATCCAAGAGAATTTCCCCCTACCAATGGAACAGCAAAACCTGAAGCAAAACAAGTGTTGCTACATACAAACAGTAAGTTACCTGCTATATGAAAGAAACTGAAAAGTGTGGTATTACGTACGGTCCATTCAATCAGGAATAAACGCTACTATATGTGTAGCACTGAGCTAAACCAAATACAGTTTCCAAAATCTGGCACATAAACCTAGCTGTTGATATTATGTAGCAAATGCCACGTGAGGGATAGGGAGAAGGTTATTGCTTACGGGATGGTTAATATGTTAAAAGTTGACACAGTACTTAGAGCAAAAGAAACATAGTCTAGTTATTGCAGAAAGCATCCTAGATTCTTATCCCGTACTTGTTCACCCAAAAATTGAGGGAAATGAATTTAGTAAACATTATGTATTACCAAGCATGAAAGACACTGGCACTGAATGAGATGCCTGCCTAGAATATAAAGCAATCAAAAAACAATGAAGGGAAGAATATGAACTCTCCCGGAGACTAGTGTTATAATGTTAATATAGTAAGATACCTAGCAAAAGAGTCAGTTTCAAAAGTAAAAAATTCCTGGTACTAAGGTCAATTCAACATAAGAACAAAAGGAATAACACCACACACAATGCTTACAATCGCCGATTGTGGTGGCAGCTTCAATATTTCCACTCAATCCAAATTCTAGTGGAAAGTTTTCTTGAGTGATCTAGAGAACAAAATAAAAATTTTCAAACATATCAATCAACTCAATTGAAGATAAAAACATGAATAACTGAAAAAGAAAAAGCCAGAGGTGAGTATCATCCGAACTCTAAGGCCATATCATTTTGTGACAAAAGAAAAAGCCCAAGGATCATACCATGGTGCCTCACCATGCGTTTGCATACAATGTTTGAGAATAAACAAAAGAAACCAGAATAAGCAACACATATAAGCATTTCTTCAGCAGTCGAGTGAGAAATGATAAATTAGTCCACAGAAAACAATTTTTTCTTGGAGTTCATTTTCAACAAAAAGGATCATATATCAATGACAGTTTACCTGAGACATGAAAGCATGTCAGGATCCAATGGTGTACCTGAATAATGGACTCATATAACTCTAAACTGAAGTAATTTTTAAATATTGAACTCAACAACAAAAATTTATATACATACTCAAGCTGCACATCTACATCCATGTATTTCCTCATGAGCTGAACCATGGATGAAGTGACATTGGTCAACATCTGGCATTCGTCATGACTTTTGGCCTCGGATACAATTCCATGAATTACCAACTTCTTAAGATTTTGACAACGTTCTAGCAGCCCCTCAATCCAGTGTGAAAAGAGATCATTAATTACAGTCCAGCCAAGCTCCAAGATAACCACACTTCCCAAGTTTGAAGAACCTTGTAAGCCATGGAGAAGCACTCCATCTCTTAAGTCGTAGCCCAAAGAAAGATCGGTAAGTTGTGGAAAGCAAACAGCAATAGTTTCCAAATCCACAATTTCGTCTTCATCATCAAAGGCCACATCCCAAAGACGAAGCTTTCTCAACCTTGACAATTTCGAGATCATTTGGTAGAACTTTGGCCAAATAATTGTAAAGTTGCTGACATCTACAATTTCAAGATTATCAACTGTCTCACCAATATCAAGATGTATAACACTAACATCATCAATTTTAAAATGCTTGAAGGTCCCTTTCCCAATGAGTTCAAATAGTTCAAGGGCACAATCTTTCAAGTTTCAAGTGCAAGCACTCAATACTATCTGCCTCAATTATAAACTTGTCCAAACTGATTGCTTCTACATAGATACACTTCAGTGTAGCACTGTTCAGTTCAACAGTCACCTGTGCATCAGACATTGCACTATCAGGGTTGACAAGTTCCAATATTTCAATTTTTCGGCATGCAGTAAGCAAAAGACAGAGATCCAGTGCGGAATACTGACAAAACTCAAAGAAAGCGATTTAAGACAAGGGAATCTTTGGTAATAGGGTTCAACCCCTGTAATCAAAGTATGGGACAATGCTAAAATTTTCAAGCTGCTGCCTACCACAAATGTCAATAAAACAATCTTCGTAAGGTTTCCCTGGTACACAAGAGCCAAGCAATAACTGTTGAAGTTGAAAACTCATCCACATCATCCATCAAAATTGAGAGACCTTGCAACCCAGTGGTTTGAAATATTGTTTGAGTGATCAATATTTCGAGCCGACTAGTTGTAAGAGCATGATAAGCGGACCAATCATTAGAATTAAATGAGAGTGTATGCAGATGTTTACGGCAAGCTTCTCGCCACTTCCGGCATGTTGCAGAAGCAATCACACCATTCATTGCACCTCCCAGCTTAGTCAATATGTTTCCAACGACCTCAACAGGAAGGCGCTCCATCACCCAAGCAACCAAGTTTGGGTTCCAAATGCAGAATTAGGGCTTCCATAAAACAGAAGATGCTCGTTACGCATGACATAAATAGCCAATTCTCTGTCAATCACCATATTACACTTAAACCACTAAAGAAAGCTTCTTGCTTGCAATGACAAAGGTATTGCTCCACTGCATAAGCGAAACAGGTACTCAATAAAAAGAATAAACAATTGAGACTAGTTAATCAGCGAATGATTTCAAGGATAAAATTTCAAAAGGAAGAAATGGTGAACATTTCGACGACGCAAGCATGTATGAAAAGCAATACAAGCAACAAATCCACTCCTTCTTAGAAGGTAGCAATACGGATATCATCCAAAACAGAAAATGCTAAAAGATACAGAAACCAAATTATCCAATCTATAACCAAATCCAGGAAAAGAGAGAGAGAGAAAGAGGTATGAAGAACAAAAAGGATAATCACAGATCATACCAGAAATGGAAAGGGAAAGGGAAGAAGATTGGGAGAGAGAGATTACATGGACAAAGCACCCATCTACGAGATGAAGAAAGTAAGGAACGATTTTATTTGATGATGCTTCGAAAATGACTGTTTTTAGTTGTTGTTGATTGTGGTGATGTTTGAATTCAACGGGCACTGGAATTTCTTGTCCCTCGTGTTCTTCAGGACCCGAGACTCTTTTCAATCCCATTAACTTGGTTATGGTGATCGTTGTATCTTTTCTTCTTAATGTCAAGATGAACCTACTGCTTGAATAATTAAAACCAATTTAAGTAACAAGTTATTTGTCAAGTCAAACTATGGGTTTGACTGAGAACCTTTAACACGTCATAATCAGCCGCCGAAGGCTTTTAAGAAAAACCAACCGATCAGTTGGATTGAGCTCAGGCACCATCAAATATACTGTGAGTAATGTCTAGATCTTTCGTTTACAATCTCTCAGCTTGATGAT
>JAOQMQ010000008.1:7947491-7960367 GCA_027563845.1 Erythroxylum subrotundum
AGTAGACTTTATAGTGTTAGTGGATTCATAATTTCTTCATAAAGAACAAAAGTATTTGGAATCTACATGTGAAAAACTATGCTTCTTCAACTACGAAAGCCATCTTCAAGATGAAGAAAAAATTCATATATGATTTTATTTATCTCTTAGGGAATGGCAAATCAATTAGTTTGTAGCAAGATAATTGGCTATCAATAGGTCCTTTAGAGAAAGTGGATATTGCCTCAATCTTCAGACCATTGATCCAACAAGGAGCTTCACTTGTTGAAGCATTCTCAAACAAGGATATTATCATAACTACATCAATTCCTAATCAAATGAAATCAGAGATTATCCAAACAACCATTAACATTGAAAATGAGACATCTGAAAACACACTTGTAATGGTATCTTCACCAATCTATCTTGCAGGGAAGTTCTTCTCGAAAATTTTGCAAACACTTGCTTGGACTACGATTGTCTGGTTTGGTTATCAGCAGCCTCGAGCTTTCACCACACTATGGTTAACAATGAGGAACAAACTACTAACTGTGGACAAGCTATCCAAGTTTCAGAATATCATAAATTGGTGTATCCTTTGTAAAAAGGCTAAAGAGAGCACAAATCATTTATTCTTTTAATGTGATTTTATTGCAAAAATATAAAGAACAATGATGCACAGATGCCACATTGTTAATGTTCCAAATGATATGAATAGCCTCAAGAATTGTTTCCCTTTTATCAAGCATCTAAACAAAACAATCAAGTGGTGCTTTTGCTTATCATTGTCTTCCCTGATTACAACTATTTGAGATGAAAGAAATAATCAAAATTTTCAGAAAAAGTGCCTCAACAAAGAATAATTCTACAACCATCTATTGTCACACGTAAGAAACCACATTAGCATTTAGAAGCATAAATTTCAAGATATGGAATATCTCTACACCAATTGAAATGTGTAAACAACTGGTTCGTTAAGTTTAGTATTATGTAATCATCTTAAGCAAACCTATGGTCACAAGTGATTCTCTCACATTTTATTTTTAATTTGCTAGTTTTGTATGTATTTGTATACCTTGATTGCCTTCTATAGCTTAATTCAATTTATCCTTTCTAAAAAAATAATCTGAGGTAAAAGTCAAACATGATAAGTGAGCTGAGGGATGTTGTTTATAAATTTTTCGATGAGCAATAAGTGCAAGTCGTAATTTGCTATTTTCCTTAGAGTTAGGCTTACATGAATATGCATCTAACTCATAATGAGAGCATCAAGGCTATCGAAGATGTTGCAAGGCATCTCATACTAAAAGAAGAGCGTTTAAAAGCCTCAAAGATGTCCTCTAAGGTATATGTAGTTGGCTCTAGCTCACATGAAGCTGTGAACAAAAAGCAAAAGCATTAGTGTGGGAATAAGTAGATAAAGAACAAAAGACACCACCACTCTACTCAGGACTCTAAGAAGGCCAAGTGGAATCAACATAAAAAGAATAAGCATCCCTTTAAGAAGAGGAACATGAAATGTGTCAAATGTTATTGTTATGAAAATAAGGGTCACTTCGCTCGTGATTGCAATGAGCCTAAAAGAGTTCAACATTATAGTACAGACATTTGTTTACTGAATGTTTCTTGTTCATTTTTTTTTACTAAATCACATTCTTTATGGATTGCAGACTTAGGAGCAACCAATCATATAGTGAAGGATAGAGATGTCTTCATAAAGTTTTGGAAGATCTCATATGGAACAAGATGGCTTTATATAGGTGACAATTCCAAAGTGGCTGGATTGGCATGTGCAAATTATACATGTGAGGAGGTCAACTCCTCATCCTATATGAAATGTTGTATGCTCAATAAATTTGACAAACTCCTCTTTCTTTGTTAATGTTAGTTAAACTTAGTTTTAACGCAAACTTCCATAATGATGGAATAGATTTATACCTCAGAATTGTTTGTTATAGTCATGGTTTTATGATTAATGGTTTTATTGTACTTGATGTTGTGGCTATAAATAATAATATGAGTTATATATTAGTTACATCATCTAGTATACTTCTAACAATGATGCAATCTTGTTGCATGCTTTATTATTTCATATTGGTCAAAATCGAATAAGTCGATTGATTAAAGAGAGCCTTTTAGGTAATCTAAGTCAAATAGATCTACATACAAGTGAACATTGTCTAGCTAATAACACTGTTAGACAACCTTTTGGAAAAGGAACACGAGCTTCATACCCATTACAATTAGTTCATTATGAATTATGTGGTGCAATGAATATAAGGACAAGATATTGGATTGTGTATTTTATCATTTTCATAGACAATTATACTCGATATGGTCACGTCTATTTGATTTTTCGCAAATAATAAGCATTAAGTTGTTTCTACTTGTACATGAATTTAGTTGAGCATCAATTAGAAAGGAGGATGAAAGAATTCCGAACTAATCAAGGACAATAGTAATTATTTGATCAGTTTAAAATTTTATGTGATGAAAAAGGAATAGACAGATAGTTGACTATTCTTGAACCCCCACAATAAAACAGTATATCAGAAAGATGTGATAGAACATTACTAGAAATGATTAGGTCCATGATGACATAAGTAAATTTGTTAATCACCTATTGGGGTGATGTATTGCTAACAACCACTTATGTACTTAATCGAGTGCCTACAAAATCAGTTACAAGCACTTTATATGAGTTGTGGACGGTTAAAAATCCTGACATGACAACTCTTAGACCTTTGGGGTGTGCTGCCTATATTCATGATATCCCTCATAAACATAGATAACTATGCCCAAGAGGAAAGAAAATTATTTTTATTAGATACTCATAATACCCTTGAACAACCAAAAGGGTATATGTTTATAGGTGAACAAGGTAGTGAAGGTGTAATTGAATTTGAATCATGAGATATAGCATTCTTATATAACGATTTTCTAAAGCAAGGTCAAATAAGAAAGACCTATTTCTATATGAGCCTCTTGATCAATATAATTCTGTTATGAGAAATCAAGACATGGAACTTTAACCCAGTCGGAGCAATTTGGATATTGAACAATTAACTTAAAATCAATTCACTGTTCAACCCACTGAAAGTTTACTCATGGTATCTGACCTGAGTAAGAGTGATCAGAATATTCATACATTTGTTTTTAATGAACCTCATTTATGACACAGTAATTAAAAAATTATTTCACAATGTTGTTTTGATATTAAAAGAGAAATTCATATGATTGTCCCAAAAGAGGAGGATGAGCCAAGGGACGTAAATGAGGCTCTTACCGATCTTACGAAAGAAAAATGGATGAAAGCAATGAAAGAAGAAATTACTTCTTTAAGCTCCAATTAAGCATGGGACTTAGTTGACCTTACTGAAAGATGAAAAGCTATTGGGAACAAGTAGGTTCTTAAATTAAAACAAAAGGTTGTTGGCAGAATGGAAAGATACAAAGCGTGCCTTACAACTAAGGGATATACACAACATGAGAGGATTTATTATGAAGAAATTTTTTTTCACCTGCTGTAAGATTTGTTTTAATCCATCTTATTATAACTAGTATGAATCTTGAATTACGTCAAATGAATGTCAATACTACTTTTTTATATGGAGAATTACAAGAAGAAATCTATATGAAACAACTTATAGTTTTCATTAAGACATGCTAAGAACATAAAGTGTGTTGGTTATTAAATTGATTTATTGTCTGAAGCAGTCTTTAAGACAATGGTATATTCATTTTCATAACGTAATTCATTCATTTTCATAACGTAATTCTTTCATATGAATGACGAAGACCACCATATATACATTAAGAGATTCAAAGATAAATTTGCAATTTTGTCTTTATATATGGATGATATTTTGATTGCTATTAATGATCGCAGGTTCATTAAACAAATCAAAGACTAGTTATCATTTTAATTTGAGATGAAAGATATTGGTCAAGTTGCATCCATTCTTTGAGATAAGATTTCAAGATATCGTTTAAAGAAATTACTATCAATTTCATAAGTGACATATATTCAAAGAATCCTTGAACAATTTCTTGTGTAAGATTGCAAATCAATTGATAATCATATTGTTAAAGGCGAGAGCAAGAAATTTTTTTCTATAACACCATAAGAAAAGGGAAAAAAATGAAGAAATATCCTTATTCTAGTGCAGTTATAAGTCTCATGTATACAATGATGTGTACATAACCAAATATTTGTTATGTTGTTGGAATGGTGAGCAAATATCAGTCAAATCTAAGGTAAGCACATTGGAAAGCAGTAAAAAGAATATTGAGGTATCTAAAAGGTATTGTGGACTATGCATTATGCTATCAAGGCAATTACCTACGTATATAAGGGTATACAAATATAGACTGAGGAGATTTAGATGAAAGAAAATCTATCTCTAGATTTGTTTTCTTACTGAATAATGGAGCAATATCAAGGAAAAGTAAGAAACAAACATGTACTGCATTTTAGACGATGGAAGCTGAATTTGTAGCATTCTCTACAGTAATAGAAGAAGCTATATAGCTTCGATAATTCTTTGTTCATCTGGGAGTCATTAAAAGCAAAATTAATCCAGTGACTATCAATTGTGATAGTCAAGCAGTAATCGCTTATACAAAAGATCACAAATAAAGCCAAGCATATAGATACCAAGTAGAATTATGTAAAAGATATAGTCACATGAGAAGAAGTAAAATTGAAATATATATCTACATGAGATATGGTAATAGACCCAATGACAGAGCTAATTTCCCGAGATGTGTATATTGCGCATGTGAGGTCTCACAAGCTTACATAGATATTGAAATGTAATAAGAAACATTTCACTTTATATGTTCATTTAATTGTAATGTCACATTTCAATGAGAGTATAATACTTGATTCATAAATATATTTTTTATTTTGTATATATATATATCTGCATGTGTGTGTACGCACGTGTGTATAAATCCAAAGCATGTAAGACAAATTAGAGATTACCTTTTTCACTTAGGTAATCACTTCTAGTTATTTGTGGTCCCTAGAGATGAGGCAATTTTAAAGTTTATTATATAGGTGATAATTAAGAGAAAAAACTCAAACCATAAATTGATTCATAAATATATTCTTTATTTTGAATATATATACTTATATGTGTGTGTGTGTGTGAATCCAAAGCATGTAAGACAAATTAGAGATTGACTTTTTCACATAAGTAATCACCCCAGGTTATTTGTGGTCACTAGAGATGAGATAAGTTTAAAGTTTATTATCTAGGTGATAATTAAGAGGGAAAAACATAAACCATAACTGTTGCCTTAAATTACAAGGAAGTTAGTAAAAAATGATTAGCTGAATCACTACATCTGTCTCCAGTTGCTAGATGCAGGTTTTGGAAAAAAAAATTAAAGTAGATAAGTGAACTCAAGTTAAACATTCTGTATGTTTGAACTAACATCTGTACGGTATTTTATAAATTAAAGACAATTCATATAAAGCGAATATGAGCCAATACTGTAACACGACCCATACTATGTGTTTAAGTATGACCATAAAAGGACTAATGTAAGTTACAAGATTTTACTTACAATGTGTGAAATCCTTTAGGATAAAGTGTCTTATTAAATAATCTTAAGACTCTTATCTAATTCTTGAGAATATTAAATTTAAGGTTTCTTACATTAAAATTTTCTTAATAGATCATACATGATGCAATCTTATGGAATAATTATAGAAAACAAATTAAATTTGATTTGAAAAAATTTAGAGCAGAGGAAAGTCATTGTATTTAAAGACTCACATAAAACGCATTCAAAGGTGGCCACTATCTCTTAGTAATATAATTGAATACAATCATGATGATAAAGTAAATGAGATTTTAAAAAATAAATTAATGCGAGATATGACTTGGGATACATTGGTCCAGGATAGATTTGCTAACCGAGATGTTTTATACTATTAACAAATATATAATAATAAGCTGTCTATTTATCAAAAAATAATAATAATAAGCTGTCGTATGCTGATCGCTCGAGTTATTGAGAGGGTACTCGAGCTACAAAATTCCAATCAGTTAAACTCATTCATGAGTGAGTGGGAGATACAGTTACTAAAATACTTTTGAATGAGTTTAGTACTATACGTTACGACCTACTTCGATTAAAGAGAAGGGCGTTGCCCCACAGCAGAGCCGATGAATAGCACCTCATCCCTGCTGTGCATTGGCCCCAGCCTTAACGTCGGATAAAGCTCATATATATATATATTCTTCAGTCCTTAAAAAGGGAAAGAGAAGTGCTATATATTGTTTTGCAAGAAATTAATATAGCATGGATGTTATCACCTTAGACGTGGATTGATTACACATGAAGGTACAGTTTGTCCAACCTGATTGAACTGAAAGCAATATATAGCTAACACATGGGGACTTGATATTGTGAGGCCCCCTATCTGATAATGGCAGCCTTGATTACAGCACTATTGGTTTAGCCCCCCCTATCAAAAGCGGTTTAGTTTAAGCAATCAACCATAATAACATTAGTTAGTGGCATCTACCGGTTAGCAACTCCAGTGGGACGATTGGCCACGTAATTCCTAAGAGAAGCGGACTGGGTGAGACCGTCAGGAGCAACTGTCGTAGTTAGAGCTCCATTCTTCTGTTGCATCCTTCTCCTTGCTATGTAGGCTCTGATCCAAGGTGTAACATCTTCGCTGATTTTGATCATGATAAAGAATATGATGCGGTAAATGATGATCATGCTGAAGATCACACTAAGGTCTATCCACTTCGATCTGTGCACGTTTATCTGAAAAATGTTTTCCAGGATATACTCTCCTGGGATTTTGGTAAGAGCAGGGGATTGGTTGTCAAACAACAACCCTCTCAAGTCATTCTGGTATTGTCCCTGTGATGAATCCATAATCGCATAGTTAATTTACTTGGGAGGATGACATGTGGCTTTATGAATAGGTTAGTTAGTAGGAAGCTATTTTGTAAATACCTGAAGAGCCCAGAAGTGGAAGCTGATGTATGACATTGGGTAGCGCCAAACAGGCTTGGGTATGTCATTCGGAAGCCTGAAGTACCCGGAAACTAACATGAATATTCCCTGAAATTGGATGAAAACATTCAGGACCATAACACATTCAAAAGTTTTGCTTAGAATTTCAAATAAATATACAGCATATTTATTTACTTTACCTGAATTCCAGCTCCGATGATGATGCCCATGAGGAAATTGGGAACTACACTGGCTATGGCCATCATCAGACTTTCGACCACAGTGACACTTGCATAGAGGGCCAACACGAAGAATAGATAATGCTCAAAACCAGGATGAAGGCGAACCATGAAGTAACAAATAGTTCCAGAGATGAAGGTGATCATTATGAGGAATGGCATCGCAGAAACTGTGTTGCTAATGACAAAAGCTATCACACCGTAATGTCCATTCAATCTTTCTCTTTGAAAGACCTGCAAAAGTAGTAAGATGGGTATTCAATGCGCATTAGGGTGTCATTGCAATCGATGGTCATGAGACTGACGTACCTTCATATCTTCCACAAAGGAAGGGAACCCACCAATTGACATGAAAGTGACAAAACCAAATACGAATGAAGCACATGAACCTCTTGCCTGGCTCATGGAAAACAAAAAGAAGTCAGCACGAAGTGTGAAATGACCATAGATTGAGTTAGAAAACGATGTTTTGTAGTATAATCAAGCGCCTACCAAAATGGAATTGTATCCAGTCCCAACGTTAAGATATATAGTTCCAATGCAAACAGTAACGAGTATGTAAATGAGGAGCCTAAGCCAGTAATATCCAAAATCTCTCGACATGTTAATAAAAGAACGCTTGGTTAAGGTGAACGTCTGCATAAAGAAACTTGCTTGACTCCCTCCAGAGTCTAGAACAGTTCCTCTCTGCAACAAAAATTAAGAAGAATAAAGAATCAACTTGGATTCACAAGCAAGCATAAAACCTATGACCAGTAAATTAATGAAAAAAATCAAACACTTACAACTTTGGATATCTCCTCCACTTTTTCCATCGCTGCATACTTGTACTGAGATGTTTGGTAGTAGTCAAGGAGAGTTCGGATAGCTTCAGCTGTAGTTATCTTTTCTAGAGGATCATCGTTTGTCTCGAACTAAACAAAATCGCAACGTTAAGCAAAATGAATGAATCATTAGACAAAAGGTAATAAGGATAGAAGTCTTTGCACATCAACGGTGAATAAGGTTAATCATTGATACCCTAAGTTTCATGGACCCCTTGAGCGTGGCCTTCACTTTGTCGAAATCTGCGTTTATGCACCTAAGAAAATGATCAGAGGGATTCCTCAAAGCAGGGCAGGGAAAGCCAGCTTGTGCAAAGAACTGCATTTGCCATTAAACTTGTTAGGATTTGAAATCAGATTAATTTGAGGATTAGAATCAAGCAGCTTGCCTCGTATGCTTCTGAAGCCTGGCCAAAATAAACAGTTTTGCCTCCTGAAAGCAAGTACAATCTATCAAAAAGCTCAAAAACTTCGCTACTAGGCTGGTGTATTGAAGCTATGACAGTTCTTCCATCTCTGGATAGCCCACGTAGTGTCTGTGTTACGAAAAAGGCCGAAGCGCTGCCGCACGATATACATGGCCATTAGTCATCAGGTGCAATGAACAAATCAAAAAAATTAGTACCAATACAGTTAGCTGAGAATAAAATTTGCAGAGACAGTTGACATTTCTAATTTATGATTCTTTTAACACTGCACGCTACGCATGAGCAAAGCTTTTCTCTAAATGAAGAGGTTGATTACCTGTCAAGTCCACTGGTGGGCTCGTCAAGAAAGAGCAATCTAGGCCTCATCAGGATTTCAAGAGCTATGCTGACCCGTCTCCTTTCACCTCCGCTAATCCCACGTAAATGCCAGTTTCCAATGACTGTATCAGCACAATCCTGGAGACCCATTTCTATTATCGTACTCTCTACCAATGCACGCTTCTCCGACCTAGGCATCTTATCAGGAAGTCGGAGTCTAGCCGAATATGAGATTGTTTCCCTCACCGTCAGAGTACCAATCAAGTTGTCATCTTGTGTCACGTAAGCCTATAAATTATATATAAAGTTCATGATTATAATCATTATACCATAATTAACCTGAAAATTACCACTCTCTTTATGATTTTAAGTAGATTGAGCAGATTATACAACTATTTTTATTTTGATTTTAGTACGATTAGGGATATCATTGGGCTTCACTGATCTCCAGGCACATCTGCCTGGAAAAGTCACATAAATAAGTGATTATAATCTTAATATATTAGGTAGAAATTGGACTTACAGCAGTTCCAAAAGAGAGCTTGGCTTTGCGACCATTGAGGAGAATAGTGCCAGAAAGAAAAGCATTAGCAGCAAGGCGGCTAGAGAGAGCATCGAGGAGAGTGGATTTGCCAGAACCAGAAGGGCCCATGAGAGCAGTGAGAGTACCAGGCTCAGAATACCCTGTGAGACCATCCAAAACCTTTTGAGTCTCTCCGTTGTTCAGAGTGACCATTACAGTCAGATCCTTCCATGTTAGCCTCGCCGACACATCTCCTACGATATCTGTGTTTTTCTCCCTCCATAGCGTCTCGCTTAAAGGGCTCAACCCTCCTACTGCCATTCCATTCCCTCCTGGTTTGCTTGCCTCTATCTCCATCCTTATGTTGCCTGCAGCCGAGTTTCTCATTACTTAACAGTTCCCCAGCTAGCTCAAAACAAATATGTATATATCTTGACCGATGGTAAAGCAAGAAACTTATGATCATACAACAACTAATTATAATGGCAAACAAACCGTGAAATGTTGTGGTGAATTATATATAAGATGATGGTCATGAAGGCTAGCTTGACACAAGAAATTTATGATGAGAAGCGAAGAAATGGAAATTGAATGACGAACACGGGAAGGGTTTAAGGACCATGCAAAACAAACCTCAACTGACTTGTACAAGCCAGCAAGAATTTGGTTTTGGTGTGACAAAAGTACGTACTGATCTTCACAACGCCACAATATTCTTCTTTCTTCCCTATCCCACCACTACGCAGTGTGATTCATCTCCTTTTTACGAATGAGATTTTGAATATGGAGAAGGCTAAGATAAGAGGCATAGATGACGGCCCTTCACATTATACATTGAATAAACCAGTTGGTTGTTGGTAGCGGCATTTAATGTGAGAGACCAACCCTCATTTAAGAGTTGCGGTTGTGGTACCAATATTACTGGAAGGAAAAAGAAAAGAGAAAAGCAATATTATTGGCATTCCAGTACCACAAGCCCATCACATCAATGTTCAACTTTTTGCCTTCTTTCTTGCTTATTAGTTTTATAATAAATATTATATCGCTAACAAACGGTCAACTGTCAATTAACAGGAAGTAGTTTCTGGTTCGGAGAAGGAAGCTACGATCATAAGTAGCATTAAGATCTTAGATCCCGTCCTGGACATATTTCAACCACGCTTGTCAAGTCGCATACTCATCGAACATTTGTTGATATATTATTAAAATAAAGAATCATGACTGAATATTCCCTTTTTTTTTTAATTTGAAATACTAGCAATGTCCCCAAGTATTTCTTTGCAATTCATGATTATTTTGGCACGACATAAGGTTAATTCTTTTTTTAATTAAATCATACATTGTTAACAGTGTTTTATTCAAGTATAATTTAAAAAATGACGTTATTTATGTAATCCAGATTATACGAAATTGTAAAAAGAAAATGTTGAAAGTATGAATTTTGAAATAGATAAATACTGTATTAGCTTGAGGCACAATTTCAATTGAAGTTGTGGAAATCGTTACACAATTCATGTTTCTCTAAATAATAGGATTTCGTGTGAGGTAACACTCGTCTCAATTCATTTACTTAAGAGCTCCTCATGGATTGAAAAAGAAAAGACCAATATTCCCTAATTTGCATCAAAAATGCACAATTCGAAGAAGGGGTTGCGCCAAAACTCATCTTGACCGATAGAAAACTCAGTGGATTTTCATCAAAATAACATTCTATGCTCTCATACCATTTCATGGAGAAAATATGATTCAATATAATTACTGTAACACGTAGTATAGACCTTATTACGTCTCTCGAATCGTTCATGAAAGAGTTTAAAACAAAAAAATATAGAATATCTTATTTTGGTTATATCTTGACTTCCAAAGCAATTTCGTGGCCAAAACGAGCTTCTTCATGAAAAACACTCATCAACACGTGATTAACATCTCTCTGCAATTTTCTCAATAGGTATGTGCTCTTAATGGATCAGAAGATCCGTATGCTTACGAATGATATGAACAACTGCAGGAGACCTTAATATTTATATATAATTCCTATATTGGGTTTCTCAATCATAAGCTTGATATGAATCCAATTTACACTAATCATAATTTATTTTTTCGAGACTTCGGTCAATTGATTTAGATTATTTATTGGATCACTTTATTACATTTATTTTTGTTAAAAGATAACGTGAAGAGACACGGGTTAACCCACACCCACGGGTAACCCACGACCCAGCTCAACCCAATAACCCAATAAGCTCAACACTCGTACTCACGCACATGTTTCATTTTTTATTTCTTTCCCTCTGTACAAATGATTAGAAGCTTCTACTGTAACATAATTGCCTTGGATGCCAATTCTGTTACAGACCACAACATACGGTAGCAAATAGGTAGCCAATAGTTTTCCTTAATTTCTAGTATAAAAGTTCACCTTTGTACATATTCATCGCATGATGAAATAAAAACTTTTCTTTGTCAACAAAACTTTATTTTCAATCTTAATCAAATTACGTAACTTAACTGATAAGTTATTAAAAATTGAAAAATATAATTAATAATTATTTAACGTTACGAGAGAAAACAAAATTATTCGACAATTACAACTGCACGTACCATCTCTTACTCTCACACGAAAGTTTGGTGTCCCAAAATCTAACTTTGGACAGTTCAATCTACAGAATACTTTCAAACCCAATTTTACAATTATATCAGGCCTACAAAAGAAACTAGTGATGAGTTCTTCTGATCAAGATGTGAAACTGTGGCCCCAGCGACTAAATCCCTGGAAGATCGTGGTTTATTGGTCTTCTTCTTCCAAGTTGTTCCTTCTTATGCTTCGATTGATAAAGGACCATACAGTATATTCTGACAGGTTGATGAGGAATTAAACTCCTGATTTGACAGACTATAGTAAATGATAGACTGAAAGTTATAGCTGTTAGAGGCTTGCCTAGGAAGACCATATAATGATACTCCTTTTTACTTAATAAATCAAAAAGCTCATAGTGATCATGCCGCCATACTTGCTGATTTTCTGCTGCCAGCCCGATGAGACAAGCTAGTGAGTGAACCTTTGGTGATCATCAAGAAAGCAAGCACAATCAAGGAATGGTGAATGTAATTCACCACCAATTTCTAATTCAAGCAGATGCTTTTATAGGCTCATCGAGACCCAGTAGGCCAATTTCAAGCAGCAAATCTTTACAAGAAGTGGGAACTCTTTTATTAGCAACTAGGAAGCCACAAAAAATTGCCGAACGAAGTCGAGACAGTATTTCAGGGGCACGCTTCTGTTGGAAAATATAAGCAATATCGGATCTAGGTGCAACGGAATGAATTTAAGATTTTTCACAGAATTATCTTTAACAGAAATAAATTCGAAACATAAAACAAGAAATTGCCAAATTAAAACTAACCTTTTAATTTCCGATACAATATTCTGCTTCTCCGAAAACGTCAATTCCACGAGCTGTTCAATCGTCCGGCCTCTAACGGTATCCACAGATCTATTCAGAGAAAACTCAAATCGAATTTGAGAGGAAAAATGTAAGAAGTGCTAGCTTTCAATTTCTAATTTTTCCTTATATATG
>JAOQMQ010000008.1:7960467-7975865 GCA_027563845.1 Erythroxylum subrotundum
AAAGATAAAGAATGCCTTTTATTGAATAAAACAAATTTTATACAATTAAAGTACAACCAAAATTGGCTGCAAGGGCATAAACCAACAGCTTCACCATCTAGATCGTTGTCAAATGTGAAGAAACGGATTCCTGCTCTCAAAGAACATAAATTCAAGACCAACGAAAATGGGAAGAAGAGCGAGAAGTTTGAAGAATGGAGACGCCATGTTGAAGAAAAGAGCGGAACATCGTGAAGAAGATGCTAAGACCATAAAGTTGAGAATTTAGACCTTCTAAACTCACACTTAAAGATAATTGATAGACAAAAATATCAAAAAATAATAACACAAGATAATTTACGTGATAACTTTCAAACTGGAGAAAAATTACGGGCACTGAGAAAAAATTTATTATGTGAAAAATTCTTACAATCACATAATCTTTCTTTTCACCCAGTCCCCTAATACATCAATACACCCACAAAGAAATACCAAGACAAACTTTTCAACTCTCACCTCAAAAGAGAAATTTAACTAGAGTCAAATTTGTCATATAAATCTTTGACTTATTTTGATACGTTAAACAAGAGAGTAGCAACCTCCTTATATAGGCAAGAGTCTTGCCTGTATTGTTAGAAGCCTGCAGCCTAACCTATGTCCAAGTGTAAAAGAAAAATGGCACCTTTGAGATACGCTTTCACTGATTGAGCTAATTTCAACCCCTGTTTTGTTCTTACTAGTTTATACTATCAACACTTGACATTAATGGGATCAGATGAGAGGACCTTTTGTATCTTGTAAATTAATCCTTTTCCATCAATGCAATATTACTTAACTTTCGAGAAAAAAATTTAACAAGTACAAACTATCCCTTATTTATTTTTTTAAAAAGACTAATTTAATTCTTTTAACTTTCACTTTAAATACATACTTAATGATAATCTCATTTTATGAAATGAACTTTCAACTTATTTTTAAAATTCAAATTTTAACTAACCAGTATTAATTAGATTCTTCATTAGTCTACCTAAAATTGAAAATTAAAAGATGTAAACAATTAATCAACACCTAATAAGGAGTACTTAATAGCATCAAAACAAAACAATAAACTTTATTAGTCTTAATTAGGTACCCTAAATCACTTTCATCTACTTGAAAGAAGTCTTAATTAACATTCCCTATACCATGTGGATATTGATGTATTCAACTAAGATGTCTTCTCTTCCCCCTTTAATAAGTCTCTTCAGTTGTCGTTGTTATTAGTATCTTTGTTAATATTTTTTTCTTGTAAAAATGATGACTAAAGTCATCAGACTCGTTTGGGAATACGTTTTTTTACATCTTGGTTGACTAATACGAGACATTCGTCGACCATTGTTTATGACGCCTAATAACCAATAATTAAAAAATTAAATCAGTTCTACTAGTTTTATTAATTTAACTAATTTTTTAGTTCTGTTTTTAACTTTTCGGTTCGATTTATTTTAATAAATATTTTTTAAAAAAATAAATTATTTTATTAATTAATCAATCAATTTTTATAAATCGAAATTAATTAATTAATTTTTATTTAACAGTCTCATGTTTAATTAAACTTCAAGTTCTTCGATACGTAATAACATTATTTTTCAATAATAGTTCAAATTCTTCAATTTTATCTAATCTTTAATCGATTTTACGAGAATTTAATATCGGTTAAACTTTTTAAATTTTAAATCTCTTATTTTATTAGTTTAACTTTTGGTTTAATTTTTAATACAATGCTAAATTTACAAAAATCAAAGGAAACAACTCAACGTATACGATCCTCTCTCAATCGGTAACGCTTCTTGAATCCAACTCTATGAAATCATGCTTAAAACTTGCCTAAGTCTTTATGCTTATGTTTTGCACTTTGATTCTTAAAAAGTATACTAAGTAAAAATTATAATGAAATAAATATAAAACTACACCTTTTTACATTTTATATCTAATAAATATATATAACTATGTTTCACACTTATTTTTAATTAAAAAGCTAAAAATTAGAAAGTTTCTTTTTAAAATTTTAAAGATCGTAGAGTTTTTTTAAGATTTCTTAAAGTACAAGGGATGTTCATATCTTTTATCTTATTTTGTATTAATTTAGGTTATTATTTAAATGTAATAATATTAATAGATAATTATAGTCAATATCTATTTCCTTAGATTATATTGCATGTGTGAATTACATAAATAAACAGTATTTGAATTTGTTTTTAAAAATTGAAAATTATGACTGTAAATATAATATGCAAAATATAAATAAAAATTTGATATTGAATAATCAAATTTAATTTATATTATTGGAAGGATTCTGAAAATATAAACAATTGATTGATATGAAATATTTTAATACATTACATTTTTAAAAATTTAAATTTATAGTGTTTTATGATATGTTAAAATTTTATTTTAGAAAATTATTAAATTATTAGGCTTATTTGATAAAGAAAAAATTAAAGTTAATATTCTACTTTTAATTAAATTTGAAAGACATATTTAAGTTTTTCATAATATTTAAATCTCTTGAAACTCTTTTACCATCATACCTTATTAGGTTATTATTTTTAATTAATCACGTAATTAAAAGTGATCATATTTTAAATTCAAAACTGAATTTAGAAGATATTATTAAGCAAGTTAGAGATTTATTTAATAAAAAAGTGTAAATAAATAAATTTGCACTTTGATTAAAATAGAAAGTAGGCTTTAATACTTTTTCTTTTGGACTGGGCTTTTAGGATTCGGTCCTTCTCTTTGCTGATTGTGGGACCAAAAGCTGGCGATTTTTATTTTCCCATTTCCTTTCCTTTCCCTTCCCCGTTGAAATGGTTTTGCTCTTACCTGTCACAAAACAAAACATTTTCATCAATACATGGTGGTGAGGTCTCTTCCCTCTTGCCTCACCTTAAACCAACGCCCATCATGTTGTTCAAAACATATTCCATTCAAATTGAGGAATCCCACAAGAATTGGCTGCATTACAAGGCCTTCCATCTTGCCTTCTCCTCTTGGAGATGCTTTTGGCTTCAGAGTTTTTTCGATTTCAGACTTGCATACTGACTACCCTGACAACATGGCATGGGTCAACCGCTTATGCCCTACTACATACAAGAACGATGTCCTTCTTGTCGCTGGTGACGTTGCCGAGACGTACCAAAATTTTCACTTGACTATGTCTCTCTTGAAAGATAGGTTCGGACATGTTTTCTTCATTCCGGGAAACCATGATCTGTGGTGTCGTAGGGACAAAGAACAATATGTAAGGATCTACCTTTTGTAATCCTCCTTTGAATGCTGTAACCTTTTCAATGTAAAAGTATATATTATTGCCTTGTTTTGTTTGTTTTAGGATTGAAACATGTAAAGCGTTTTCACTGATGAAAGTTTTCCCACTGAACATAAATGATGAGGCTATGTTTTCAGCTTGATTCTCTTGAAAAGCTGGATAAATTACTTGATGCATGCAGAGCAGTTGGAGTTGAGACCAAGCCTACGGTGATAGATGGCCTGGGAATTGTACCGTTGTTTTCTTGGTACCATGAGGTAATTGATTTATCATTTTTGAGTCTCCTTTATTATCATATTTCTGATTGCAGCTGTTGAAAGTTGGAAGCTTGCATAGTCTTACTGTTCTGAATCAGTGTGTATTTGTTTTTTCAGAGTTTTGATAGAGAAATGGACGTTACTGGTATACGAATTCCATCTTTGGAGATGGTAATTTACTTATTTACATCTTATAAGAATTTACTGAACTATCAGCTATATAACATGGTTTTGTGAACCACTAAAACTATAGGACTAGTTTTGCTTTATATTCTGTAAAGTTAGTAGCTATTACTTTGTTAGTAACCTATATTACTATTTCATGATGATCAGTTGTTTGATCTGTTTAACTAATCTAACCGCAATCATTACAGATATGAACTTAGTTTGCTCAAAGCAGTACTGACTTTATTAACATTTAAGCAACCCACATAAATGGTGTTTTCATTGCTTCTTAGATAATAATGTCTTTTCAATCAACAAATACTTTAGCCTAGTCTTAGAATTTACCTCTCCAACTCTTACCATTTCCTTTATGCAGTTCCCATTTTTGGTTCTCAAGTTCTGAAAAACTGTTTCTATCTGTTATGGTCATTTTGCTTGGCATAAGAAAAATAAAGTTAACCCTATTTGAATTTCACCGTTTTTAGGTTCTCTTCTATAAGATTTGGCTTTCATTACTTAATTTCAATTTTTTCCCTTTACATAACAAATTAAAGATGAACTAGCTAAAGCATCCAGCCCTTATTATATTCACACTACCCCGGTTCATAATATAAGGATGAAAATGTTGTACTATTTTGATTTGCTTCCTGGATCTCTGACATCATGCTCAAGAACAATGAGTCGTACATATCAGCCAGAAAGCATGAAAGTTCTCCATTTATTATTACTTTCTTGTGATTCTAGTACATGTTAATGTGAGCATTTCTGAATTTGGATACATTGTGGATACGCTTATTTTTGTGGTTGAAGTTTACTAGAATTATTTTCCCTCCCGTTTTCAAGTGAATGAATATGTGGTAGTAATTATGCGCACAAAACAAGCCAAACATAATCAGCTGTTTGCCCATTGTTAAGGACTGGATTATCATAGCAGAATCATAGGAGGAACAAAAGAAGCTATTATACCTGTTGTTATTTCTCTGTTTTCTTTTTCCAGAGATTTAACACTTGCAAATACAGACAGTGATTACCAAGGCTTCCTATGAGGTTTTCTTTCTTGCGCACTTTTTATGTGGCTACTTCCTAGGCCAAAACCAGCTCAAGCTGATCTAGGTTAATCTTTTCTAGTAGTGTAACCATCAGTAGCAATTCTATTGTACTTTATCTGTCAATCTTGTGACAAGGCTAATTTAGTTCTAGTATTTTCAATATTTGATAAGCTAATTTGTAAATGGCCAATGAGGTTATCCCGAGATTAAACTGATGATATCTTGGATTGCAAAACAATGTTGCTCAACAAACAAGTATGTGCATTTTTAGATTTGGTTTTCCATTTGGACGAGTCCAGGTTGATCACTCTAACCAGTTTGACCAGAACTGGCTGATTTGGTGGTTTACTTGGACCTCTTTGGTGACCAATAATTGAATTTTCTAGTTGGTGTGGTAATTAACCAAGTTTCTAACAGTACTAATTTCCCGTTATTTAATCATTATGCTTGTTAGATGTTTGTCCTTACAGATTTTGTTTATATCAACTTAAATAGGATAATGATGCCTGATTTGTAAAGTCTGGAATGTTGAATGTTTAGGCGTGCAAGGATTTTCATGCATGCAAGTGGCCCGGAATACTTTCTAATGGAGATATGTCCCTTGCTTTGTACTTTGACGCAATGAATGAAGTAAATGAGAATGAAATCAAGCTGATACAGAGAGCATGCAGTCAAATTATAACATTCTCGCACTTTGTTCCTAGGTTTGTTGGCTTCAATTTTGGGTTTGATCTACTCATTACTAGCGCCTTCTTGAAATGTTTTCGTGTTTGCTATTCCATTGCTTGCATTATTAGTCAGGGATTATTTTCGTTTTCTGTCTTTGTTCTTCGCATATTTTTCATCCAAGAATTTCATATGATAGTAGGTTAAGCATTTTCTCCTTTTACTTAATTTTTATCATATTGTAGGAGTAAGTATATACGCACCTTAATTGCTATGTTAATGATAAAAGAGCACGCAGATAACGGCATGGACAGTGAAGTAAGGGGAGAATAATCCATTATAAAAAGGGGCACATCACTATAGGAAACTGGAAATAAATGATTACAAAAGAATTATGTATATTTACTATAGGGATTTCCGGTACAAATTTCTATTAGTCATTAGTTAACATTTGTAGTACATTTTCGAGGAATCACAAGCTGGTGATTCTGATTATTCATCATTTTCCTCTTGACACAGACAAGAACTATGCCCAGAAAAGAGGATGTTGTTTTATCCAAATCTTCCAAAAATCATTGGTTCAGATTTTCTTGAGGTTCGACTAAGATCAATACATGGAACTGAGGGGAGTGCTTCTGCATGCCATGTATTTGGTCATACGCATTTTTGTTGGGACGCTGTGCTTGATGGTATCAGGTATATTCATGTCTTTCACACCACTTACCATTGTTAAGGTGGCTAGTGTCTTGTGGCGCTGAAACAAGAAAAGAAATAGGGTGGAGAGCTATAGAAAGAGTTATTAGTTGGGGTTTAATTAGTTTTCTTAAAACATGTAAACATAGAATCTATGTTGTGGGAAGAATATACTTTAGCCTTGAGTAACGGGATAAATGTTGTAGCATACGGATACGAGGAAGATGCTTTGTTGTTTCTGTAAGAGAAAACATGTTGTACGATGAGGAAATAAACGAGTAGAGTGGAGTATGGACCATTTCATTGATGGGAAATCTGAAATTAAATTTTGGAAGAGACTTAGCAGATTGCATTAGATGGATGCTATGGTGGGTTTTCATAGTACTTCTACGCAGGATCTGAATTTATGTGTTATCAAAACAGGTACATCCAGGCACCATTAGCTTATCCAAGAGAAAGAAAGAGGAGGATGAATGGAGGAGAGAATTGGCTGCCATTTTGTGTTTATTCTGGTGGAAAGCTTGCTGATAGGCTTTCTCCATGCTATTGGTCTGATTATTATGCCTCCAATCCAAGAGCACCTCGTAACACTGAACTTGCTCCCTGGGTGGCTAGATTTTATAAGCGTTTATAGCTAGTAAACACAATCACCATTCTTAATATGACTAATTGATTGGTCTACTCAATACTCAAATCTCTGTGTTTAAGAAATTACTTTGGAGTTGAAGCTCAACTCTTTTGCTTTCCTTTTGGCAAGATTTTATACAGGGTCATATGGGTGGATGGCAAGAATTCAGTATTGCAGCATAAACATGCAACTCCCTGGCATATAACCAGAACGTATAAGATACGCTGGGCATTGTTATAAATTGCATTCTGATCTTAGCTAATACCCTGTGTTTCTTTATGCTTATAAGCAACTCAACAAGCAGCAGGTAAATGGACTGAAGAAAGAGGATGACATAATTTATAAATTTTTATTTGTGATTTTTCACCATCATTGCAAAAGAGCCAAGGCAACTCTTGAGGAAATAAACAGACACTCACAAGCGTCTCTACTCTCCATAAACACAGACATGGAAACAAAAGGAGGAACTGGTTTGCATACAAAACATTAAGATACAAGACAAGATAAAGATGGGACACAAGAACATGTGCAATTTGATGAGACTGGGACTAATAATCTTCAGGCGCCAAGGGCTGGTGGGTTTGGTGAGGAGGCTCTACTGGAATGATCATATATTCATAGATGAGGGCAGCCAAGCCACCTCCAATAAATGGACCAACCCAATATATCCAGTGGTTTCTCCATCTCCATCCAACAAGCGCAGGACCAAAAGCTATTGCTGGGTTCATTGAGGCTCCATCAAATGGCCCACCCACTAATATATTTGCTCCGAGTATGAACCCGATTGCCAGGGGTGCAATGATCCCCAGGCTACCCCTCTTGGGATCTATCGCTGTTGCATAGACGGTGTAAACCAGCCCAAAAGTCATTGCAATCTCCAGAAGCAGTCCATGTATCTCATCAACCCCAGATGCCACGTGGAACCCCGCTGGTCTCTGCCAAAACCAACACCACAATGCAAACTGATTAAAGAAGAAGTTACATAAGCATATGACGTCAAGCCATTTGTTTTATGATGCTTTCTTACGATGCCATTGGTGACAAGCCTCAACAAGAGAGAAGCTACTATAGCACCAAGAAGCTGAGCAACCCAGTAAAAGAAAGCTCGGACAACTGAAATCCTTCCTCCAACAAGAGAACCAAAGGTAACTGCTGGGTTGACATGCCCGCCCGATATGTTAATGCTGGCTGCCACTGCTGCAAACAATGCCAATCCATGCGCAAGCGCTACCGTTACAAGCCCAGATGCAGGTGGTCCCCCTTCCTTGTACAACTTGTCTGCATATTTGACCAACGCATGCCATCATAATTCTGAGTAGAAGGAAAGGCGATTATATGCACATGGGAAATATTAAAATCTGATTGATATACTACCAAGAGCAAGAACAGAGCCTTCCCCTGCAAAGACAAATATGAAAGTGGACACGAATTCTGCCAGAGCAGCTCTCATGGAGTCAGGGTGAGTGGCCTCATCCGCCCTCCCAAAAACATATCCTCGAAGTGGCATCTTGGTCTTGGTTTCTGAGTAACCCCTTTCTTCTTCTTCTGTGTATGGATATAGTAGAAGTGTGAAATTTCTCACTTAATCTGAATAGATGATACCTTTAGTTGTTTTAAGGAGAGACAGAGATAGAGAGAGTTGATGGTGGTTTGTTGCATGGATGAGAAGTGGAGGTGTTACGGCTTAAATTAGCCAAAACAGCGTTGGACTCATGTGGGACACTTGGAAGATAGTAATGCAACATTGTTGACACGTAGATCTGCATGCATGATATTCCTTCTTATTTTTGTTTTCTTTTCTTTCAGCTTGGAGACGACGTTTCTTCTCATCACCTTATCCTGTTCTCTCCTTAAGAAAAAACCTACACAATACAATACAATACAATACAATCAAACCCAAGATGATCCAACATCCAAGTCTAACCGCAGTGACATGAAAAGTAGTATCACATCTGTTTTTACTGGGTCATCCCTGCTTCCTTACCGAAGAGGGTTAGGATTTTGGAGTGGTATTAACATTCATAACAATAAGAAACAATTTTCTTTCCATTCGTTTTTTCTCTTGTAGGAACCCCTAATTCTTAAATCTTATAAAAAAAGTTTCTTTATTATCATCATTTTTAACATAAGTGGATTATCTTGCAGGTAGTGAATTTTCTTTCCAGAAATGTTCGGTTCAGCAGAGCTTCATTTGATCACATCTCTTTAAATGGTGATCGTTTTTAATAGTGTGCAATTGCAGAAAGAAAACATCCAGTTAATACTTGTCTCCACTCAACTGCTATATACAAGCATAATGGAAAAAAAAAATCCATCTTGCCGCGGGAGTGTTTTTGGATTCTTCAATCTTCTCCCATAGATAATATATGATGCCCAATATGCTTTACGATGCTTTGTTTCATATGCTACGGGAACATGATTTTCATAAATACATATCCTGTGAATGTGATGGTGCAAATCAAAACTTAATCGATTAATGAACCTCAAGCAACTCAATCTCATGCGCAAGCCGCCAGTTTGGTGGGCATATTCTTGCCATCTTTAACACTGCATCAGCCACAGTGGTAGATGAATAATCGACCGACAGCCATATGAAAGAAATGAAAAGAAACTGCCGTTTTTGTACCAATGCACTTGGAAGTAAAGAATATCATACCCCGCTGACGATGGGACAAGAAGTCTTCTCTTTTCTCCAACTTGCATACATGAAAATCAGACAGCAAAACCAGCATTTGAATAGAATCTCCCCCTATACAGCTATACTAACTACTATTAAGCATTGTTCTGAAACTAATTAAAGGTGAGCTGTAAGACCAATAACAACATTCCACTCATCTACAACTTCGTTCCACGAAGTCAAAAGAAGGTTAGAGGAGGATATTTCATATTTGGATCTTTTGTCATTTTTGAAAGCGCGAAAAAGGGGGTTCCATGAATGCTTGACTTGAAGACATCTCCACTCTGGTGTATCGTATGCTGACCTTAAGCAGATGGAAGTCAATTCAACCATCAAATTTTAGACGAAAATCATCATTAACCATTCGCAAACATCTATCCCACCAAAAGAACCGCAAGGAAACAACTATCGACTGATTTATAGACATGACATATTACTCCAAGCATAGTGCAGCTTTGAGAACAATACAGGCATTCATTGGCGTAACACATGCCAACGTCCATAAGCGAAAATGCTATGCGTTGCGTTGTAGTTGTATCTGTAGGCTTCAATTTCTACAGATATTTCACTTTTAGCACTTTGAATCACCTAGGATTAGCATAGTTCTAACTTATATAATGATGAATATTGCAGTATAGATGCCAACTTGAATAAGGTCTCTCTAAAATCAAGATAGGCAATGAAATAATAGACATCCAAATACCCATCGAACTGTGGACATTTTCAGTTTTATCCACATCAAAAGCCTAATTTACGTACAAAAAACAGCAAGTGTTTCTTGGGAAGTAGCTATCACAAATTTGTTGTTTAAGAAAATCATTCCGAGTCAAAAGAAATTCAAATGGAAATTTAACAATTTATCAAGGATATTTTTTGTCTGGGGTAATAATTAGAATCTTTGGCGGCAGTTTCTTTTTTTTTTTTAGTACAAAGGAAAGGACTAAGAAAGCCTAGCTAGCGCAAAGATCTGCGATACAAAATGCCTTGCTGGTCCCGATGCAAAGAGAGCAGGATAAGGGACGGAGGTGCCTGAAGATGCCGGAAACCCATGGACGAGAGAGTTGCTAAGGAAGCCAGCTTATCAGCGGAAGTTTCTTTTAATGAAGACAAAAAGTACTCAAAAGCTCGCAGGACCATACTTCTTTTCCTTGAATGGCAATCTTACCATCTAGTTCCCTTTTCCCAGCTCAATCACCAATCCATTTGATAAGGTCATGAGGCAAGAAGCCATCTCATGAAGATTGCTGTTCTCAGTGTCTTCAACAGATTTGTTCTCACTACAAGAAATTGTATTTTTAGTGAAAGTAAAAGTTATCACTAAAAGCAGTAATATTTGTCACTATTATTAATAGTGACCAATATTTGAAGTCGTCACCTCCCGTCACAAATACCTCCGTCACTACTAAATTTGTGACACTCTTGAAGACAATTCAGCATTCAACGCTTGCCCGTTCTTACTGTTCATCAAGGTCTTTCTTCTTCTTTTTCTGTTTTTTCCTTATCCGAGTGATTCTAATTATCAGAGGGAACAACATTATTGTCATCAGACTTCGAGCTTACGGCGACGTGTGAAAAGAAACGGAGTGAGAAGGAAACCTAGGAGATAAAACACGATGACTACTGATGGGTCAGAACACTTTCATTTCGGGCTTAGTACAATGTGTCTGGGCAGATAGTCCAGTCCATTTATCTTAGTCCAACCTCATTACTTTTGACCTGTATTCTTTTTCTATTTTATTTTAGTAGAGAATCTTTTCTGTTATAATCATATGATCTGTTATAACAAATTGTAAACAGAACAACCTATATAAAGAGTTGAGATTCATGAAATAAAAGTTGAGCCAATATTATCTTTTATTACATCTTTTATCATGGTATTAGAGCATTGAGTAGCTCGATACTCTTCTCTCTATGCTGGTTCCATCCTTTTCTTTTTTCTACTACGTTTTGTTCTCTTCATCTTCCTCGTGTCTGGAGCTCCTGGTCCCTCATATGCCAGTGTTGCTACCAACCAAACACATCATCAATCACACCCTCAAAATGTGATTCAACCAGAGGATCATCCAGCCAGCCCTTTTTATCTTCATCCCAATGAAAATCTGTCTTAAGTCCTTGTCCCTTCTCTCTTGACAAGTACTAAGGCCTCGTTTGGTTGTTGGCTGATCAATGAAAATTTGTCCTTAGTCTTTGTCTCTTCTCTCTTGACAAAGACAACAACCAAACAAGGCCTTAGTACCTGTCAAGATTAGCCAAAAAATAACTAATTGACCTAAATCAGTTGGTTGACTTTATAAAAACTTGTTTGAGTTGTTTGGTTATTAGCTAGTTGGGTTGGTTGATTCAACCCAACCAGCTGATTTTGAAGAAGCTCCTCCTATGGAGCGTTTTAACATAATCAACTGTTTTTTTATGTCAATTTTGCCCTCATTTCCTCGGGTCTTTCCTTGCATCTCTCACATTTCTTGGTTCTTACGGTAAAACCAGATCAGGCAGTGATATGTTCAGATCTTAGATGTTTCTGTTTGCTAATTCAGTTTATTGGTTTTCTTCTAATCTTTCTCACTTTTTCTCTTTAGCATATCATCTTCTCTGCATTTCTAAGGTACCCTTTTTGCGGTTTTCATTATTTGATTTATCTAGTTTAGGGTTTTGTCTTCTTGCTCGTTGATGGAATCGCCCGCTTTGCCAGTAATTTACTGCCAGCAGTTTAGGTTTAATTTATGTTTAAGCTTCTGTTTTAGTCGTGTCTTTCAATTCAAACAACCTAAGATTTTGTTACTTTCTTTAGTTTCCCCCTTTGAATTTTGATCGTTGTGTTCATGGAATTTTAGTATCTTCTGCTCATAGACAAGCTAATTATGAATGTTCTTTCCCATCTAAGTCGTATTTGACCACTTGTTTTCGTCTAGTTCTGTCATATAATTATGGGAAGATGATTAAATTTCAAGGTTCGTTTTGAACTGCTAAGTGATCTTAGCTTGTTCACGTTGTTTCAATTATTGGTGAGTAAATATGGTAATTTGTTCGTAGTTTGATCCTGGCATAACTATGTTGGATTAGGTTTGTGATCTGCTGGACATTTTCTCTGGCAGTGTGGTGATTTGGTGAGTGCTAGTATGGACAGCTGTTGTAGGGAGGGAAAGTTGAATTCTAACTTGCAATTTAGTGTTAGACTGTTTAAAAGAAACTAGTGCGAGGACAGATGTCACAAAGCAACATGGAAATATTGGAACGGAAATGCAATGAACGTGTGGTTTTACTACCCTGTTATGGGAATTTTCTAAATTTGAGCTCTGCAATATTTGGAAAGTTCGATCATCAGGAATGGAAATTTCATTTGAGACATTCCATACAGTTCACGGAGACCTTCATCCTTTAATTTGTTTCGAGATGTTTAGACGTTGCTGTAAACTTCATCCTCTGATTTTTATCATTTTCTGAATATCTTCCAGGACTTTTGGGGAACTGGGATGTGTGCAATCATTATTGCCTCTGCATGGCATGTTTACATCGGCACACCTCACTTCAAGCTTCAATTCTAACTTGCGGGCTTTTTGTGAGCTGTCTCATGGTACCTTCCGTCGTTCTTATCAGGATCGCTAGTAGTCTCTTTGTGAGTCTTACTATTTTCTAGGGTGCATAACAAAATGGGAGTTCATTGTTTTACAAATGTTATTCACACACTCTTTCCTTGAATAAATGGCTTTTCCTTAAGAAAAGGTCTAGTGTTGTTTGATTGAGAAAATGAAGATTGAACTAGCTGCTTACTTTTTCACTTCGATCTTTATAAACTTGGTTAATAAGAAAGGCTATGATTTATAGGAAGGAATGGAAAAGACTGCTGATGCACATGAATTGTCATTCAGCTAAAGGTGCAGGATTGGTGCACAATTGTAGGTTTCTTGTTTTATGTTCTCTGTATCTTAAGGTTTAGTAAATGTTAAACAAGAAAATTGACTAGAGCCTTAGATAAAATCCAGGCATAGCCTAAATTAGCTGTGATTTGTTTTTCTGCTGTGTTTGCTTGTCTATGTGTTGTTTAACACTCCCCGATTCTTCCATTTTTTCGCATGTTAAGTGAAAAATTGAAGAACGTTAATTGTTGTGAGATGTTATCTACTACAATTAGAAGCAATTTGGTGTATATTTCCATACAAATGGTGTTAGGGCATTTTGGCTTTTCACCTCCTGCTTCCTTACATTTATTATGAATGGTGCTATATTTTAATTGGAATATGTAGTACCTATGCTTTATGTTGATGCTCAAATGCTTCATTCTGATGAAACAGAACGCATGAATATTCTATTATGTTCTGTCCTCACTAAGTATTGTGCCATTAATACACCTTTGGAAATGTTGGTATGTACTCGTCCAAGGTTTTGAACATGTTGCATGTTTGCATGGTTTATCATCTTCTTAATATTATTTGTTCTTTTAACTTCTTTGGCTTATCCTCTTCTTAATGTTATTTTCAAACTTCTTTAGTTTCCAAAAACAGTTGTGAATGCCCTCATCATGTATAAGTGATTGTTATTTTGAAGATATGAAGATAGCTAATACTTCTGTATTCTCCAAGTAGTAGTTCCTGTGACCAAAGGTGTATTATCATATTAAGAAAAAAGAAGTTAGTTACACTTGTGATAGTAAGAAATATAGAATGAGGATTCCTTCTGTGCTTTGCAGGGGTTGTTTCCTTGGGTTTGATTTTTATTTGATCATTTGCTGCTTAATGATTGAAGCTTATTGCTATTACTTGCATTTTGTAGATGGCCATATAACATTCCAAGGATTTGAAAGAAATCAGCAATGACTGGGACCTGCTAGCTTGTCTTTGCATTATGCGAATATAATTATACAAATTGATAATTTAGTGTTATGTGTAATAGTTACGAGTAATAGTTTTGACTAGTTTGTAATCATAACCCTTCTCTTTATATTCTCTATAAATTTATGTTTATGAAATGCTATAAAAATGTATGTTTGTTTATATTTATCATTTCTCTAATATTATTTACTACTGAATAAAAAGCACCAATAGTTATTTAATTAAATAAATATTTTGTCCAAATTAATAATTTTAGGTTTTAAAAATAACTTCTATTAAAATATGATCATCAATTAAAAACAGTATTATTACTCATTCTTAATCGAATTTGTGATTAAATATACCAAGAGTTGTTATAAATTTAATATAAAAATTTTGTGTAAATTGTCTCAATCCTTATTGGTCCTTTAACTTTTTAGGGTCTCCAGGGGCTTAGTTTCTAGTCAGGATTCTTGCTGTTTTGTCCTTTTTGTAACTTTCTTTGGTGTGTCTTATTTGTCCAGGGGTTTGATCTCTTATTGGTTGAGATGAGTGTCCCTACTCTCTCAAGTTATGTACATACTTTCCTTTATTATTTATTTAATTTATGATTTACCAAAAAACAAAAATTTTGTGTAAATTGATACTGTTTGAAAACATAGATTTCTAACTATGTAATAATGGCTAATGATGTCAATTAAAGACATCATGATTTTTCAATTGAATTTTTAAATTAATTTTAGAATAAATTCATCAAGACTTATTACAATTTTCGTATTTAAAATTGTTAAAATAATTTAAATTTAGACATATATGTGAATTAATAAGGTATAAAGCATAACTTATTAATCATGTATTAATGAAAAATTTTTAAATTTAATTATAAGGTATCAAAGCCTAACTTGCAACCATTTTGTTTTATCCCTAACTCTCTTTTTTCTCTCTTTTTTATTTCCTCTCTAACTTGCAACTATTTTGTTTTATCCCTATGTTCATTTCTTTTGCTCTATTTAAATTGTATTGTTAAACTTCATTTGTATTATTATATTTCATGTTTGGATGTATCATCATAATCATTATGATTATTATTAGTGTTGTTGTTGTTGTTGTTGTTGTTGTTATTATTATTATTATTATTATTATTATTATTATTATTATTATTATTATTA
>JAOQMQ010000008.1:7993699-8004427 GCA_027563845.1 Erythroxylum subrotundum
AGAGTTAATAAAAAACGGGTAGGATATGGGTATCCATGGTTCGGGTTTTACTCTACCCATATCCATATCCATTTTTTTGACTCAACCCATATCCATATCCATATCCATCGGTTTTTACGATTTACTACCCATATCCAAATCCATTGGATCGGGTAATGCGGATATTAATCGAGTTGAAAACCCACTGCCATCCCTAGACGAGAACTTAGTACAAAAGGTGGCCTCCCAATTTCGTTAGGCTTTTCAGAATACCCCTTTGCCTTCTGGTCTTGTGGTCTCTACTGCAGTTATCCATGATGATCCTAACCAACAGCAGCTTCATGACATTCATCTTTCTGACCCCCCTGATCCTAGACCGACCGTTCAGCAACCACTTATTAATCTTGTCCCTAGTTCTTCCGGGTTCATAGCTGATGCTGGTATGGATGAAACCCCTTCTACCAATGGAGAGGATGTGGATATGGTACCTAGTACCTAGTACGTAGTACCATCGTTTGAATTGACAGATCTCTGTCCTATCTTTTCACAAATATTTACAAGTGTTTCTGATGCATAATCTCAATATTTTAGCTTGGAACTGTCGAGGAGTGGCAAATGCCAAATTTTCTTATTGTGTTAAGGAACTTGTTCGGGGCTATAAACCTGATATTTTGATTATTGTGAAACTGCATATCTCAAGGGCTAAAGCATACAAGGTATCCAAGTCCCTTGGCTTTGATAATATTGTTCGTATGGACTTTGTTGGCTTCTCAGTAGGTATTTGGTGTCTGTGGAAAGATGTCTCACTTCAACTACAGCTCTTGGTCTCTCATAGACAGTTTCTCCATTTCCTTGTTTCGGATGGCAAGAATACTTTATGGCACCTCGCAGCTGTGTATGCTAGTCCTCAAGCCTCCGGGAGAGAGGTTTTCTGGATGGAGATGTTACGTCTTCATAAGATCATTGATCGTCCCTGGCTGCTCATAGGGGACTTCAATGATTATGCTTATCCTAGTGAAAAGAAGGGCGGGTTGTTTTCTACAAGAAGAGCCAATATTTTCAAGCGGAATCTAGACCGATGTGGATTTATGGATCTTGGATTTAAGGAGCACCTTTCACATATCGAAAACAACATAATGGTATATTTTCTACTTTTGTCCGACTTGATAGAGCCCTGGGGACTTCTGATTGACGGTTATATTTCTCAGAAGCATCTCTTCATCACTTGCCTCGAACCCATTCTGAACATAATCCTATTCTTTTAAGATTAAATGGTTCCACCCTGCCTGTTACTTCACGACCCTTTCATTTTCAAGTTGCTTGGACTTTTCATACAGATTTTCACAATGTGGTCGAAAAGGTCCGAGTCTCTACACAGTGTGAAGGAAGCTGCCCTAAGATTTAACAAGGAAATTTTTTAAAACATTTTTCATCGTAAGAAGAGGATTTTGACGCGCCTGGAGGGCGTGAAAAAGTTCCTTGCTGATCGGCAATCATAATTTCTAGGTAACTTGGAAAGGGAACTGATTACTGAATATACTTCTATTTTACAACAAGAAGAGGTCCTTTGGTATCAGAAATCTAGAGTTAAGTGGTTGCAGCATGGGGATAGGAATACTCGCTTTTTTCATGCCACAACTATTTGTCGCCGTAAAAAAAAATAAGATAGAGCGTTTACGTAACTTTGATGGCTCTTGGCTTGTGGATGAGCCATCTATCCAGGCTGAGTTATTAAAGTTTTTCCAGAACTTATTTTGTTCTATTGATGATATTACAATGCCTTTTCCTCAGATGCCTAGACAACCGACATTATCAGAGGACGATATTCAAAATCTATTAGCGCCCATCTTTAAAAAGGAGGTATTTGCAGCCGTTAACTCTATGCAACCTTATAAAGCCCCTGGTCCAGATGGCTTTCAACCGATTTTTTATAAGAAGTTTTGGCATGTTGTTGGGGATTCTGTTTATAATATGGTGAATCAAGCCTTTCTTACTGGTACCTGTCCAATGGAGCTTGTTGAAACTTTTATGGTTCTCATCCCTAAAGACAATCATCCAATCTCTATGGATCAGTTCAGGCCTATCAGCTTGTGTAACGTTAGTTACAAAATTCTCACTAAAGTTTTTGTTCACAAAATCATACCAATGTTGGAATCTCTTGTTAGTCCGACGCAAGGTGCTTTTATTCCTGGGAGAATAGCAGCGGAGCATATTATCCTCGCTAAAGAAGCGGTGCATGCCATTCGTAGAACCAAAAGGAAAGCGGGTTCTTTTGCTATGAAGATTGATTTAGCCAAAGCATATGATAGAGTTGATTGGCGATTCCTGCGACAAACTCTAATTGATTTTGGCTTTCCTCCAATTTATGTATCCCTTATTATGTCGTGTGTTACAAACTCACAGTTGTCTATACTTTGGAATGGTTCTCGGTTACTGGCTTTTTGCCCTAAAAGGGGTCTGCGTCAGAGTGACCCTCTGTCTCCGTACTTATTTGTGCTTTGTATGGAAAAGTTGTCTTTGCTAATATCCAATAAAGTGATGTCTAATGAATGGAGGCCTATTACGATTTCGGGAACGAGTCCCCCTATATCCCACTTATTCTTCGCCGACGATGTTCTCTTATTTTCTAATGCTACCAAAAAAGATTATCGGACTGTTCTAACCACTATGCAACAATTTTGTTCTTATTCTGGTATGGCAATTAATGCACAGAAGTCTAGGATGTTCTTATCGCCTAGTGTCCCTCGCGGATATAAGGACTCTCTTCGTCGGTAGTTTAATCTCAAGTTCACTAAAGATTTGGGACATATCTTGGAGTTCCTTTGCATAGTGGTAAGAAAACTGTGATTTTCAACATGTTCTTGATAAAATCCAGGCTCGTCTTCAGGGCTGGAAAGCTAAGTTACTTAATAAAGCTAGGCATACTCTTGTTCAATTCACTCTCTCAACCATCCCTCCCCACTCGATGCAGACATGTTGGATGCCTTCAGGTGTTTGCCATTCTATTGATAAGGCATGTCGATCTTTCCTATGGAGTTCTTCAGGAAATGGTAAGGGGATTCATCTTCTTAATTGGGAATCGGTTTGTAGCCCCAAGACTATAGGAGGTTTAGGCCTTCGGATGGCTCGAGACAATAATATTGCTATGCTTGGTAAGCTTATTTGGTCATTATTGCAAAATGATAATAAGCTGTGGGTTAAAGTTTTACAGGGCAAATACCTTCGATACCAACCAATTTTGACAGCTAACTTGCCCTCTAATGCTTCATCTTGCTGGAAAGCGATTCAGCGTGCTATCCCTCTCTTGAAAGATGGGTTTGCCTGGCGTGTGGGAGATGGTCGCACCATTTCCTTTTGGTTTGATAGATGGGATGGTGAGGCGCCTCTCCAACGTCTGCTTCTTAATATTAACATACAAGATCGGGATCTTACAGTCTATGATTTACTCTCATCAAATGGTGAATGGGATTTCTCTACTATCTGTACTACCTTGGACCTTGAAGTTCGAAAGCGAATCTTCGCAACTCATGTGGCTCGTTATCGTACTTGTCCCGATGTTTTGATATGGGGAGAAACTTCTACGAGGTCTTACACGGTTAAGTCTGGCCATGAGTTCCTCACTCGTGTGCCATATCCTCCTGACCCTCATAAACAATGGTACCGAATTTGGAAGTTACGCCTACCCCCAGAAATTTCGTTTCTTTCTTTGGCAAATAAGGTGGCAGCGCTTACCAACCAATTCCCTTTGTTATGATCGTGGTTTTCTACAATCTCCATTGTGTTCTCGATATGGTTAAAGCAACGAAACAACTCTTCATGCCATTAGAGATTGTTTGTGGGCAAAACATTTTTGGCACCAACTTCTTGGAAACATTCCAGGCTGTTTTTCTCATCTTCTATTGATGAATGGCTTACCATGCATATCTTTGACACTAGTCTACCTTATGACTATGACTTGAATATTGTGACTGGCGCTTGGGTTGTGTGGTGTGCTAGAAATAAAGATGTTCTTCAACATGTAGCACTTCCCTCCATTGCTCAACGTCAATGGCATAACATGTTGATCAATGATTGTAGAATGGCCTTTTCACTTCCTAGTTCAGTTCCCACACACACTATCAGTGTGTGGATCTCTTGGCACTGTCCTCCGATGGGTTTTGTTAAATTAAATGTGGATGGCAGTGCTCTTGGAAATCCGGGTAATGCTGGATTTGGAGGTCTGATTCGAGATGAATATGGACGCTGGATTATTGGTTTCTCGGGATATATTGGTCATGTTTCTAATACTGTAACCGAATTGCAGGCTCTTCGGCATGGTTTAATTTTGACATGGGCTCGTGGCCACCGAAAAGTTATTGTTGAGTTTGATTCTCAAGATGTGGTGAATCTGGTGCTGACTTCTTGCCCCCATTTGCACCTTATGTTTCTTCTGGTTGAGGACATCAGGACGTTGCTTGTAAGAGGTTGGTGTTGCTCTCTCCATCATATTTTTCGTGAAGCTAATAAATGTGTGGACTTCCTCGCTAAGCAGGGTTCTTCAACTATGACTTGATAGTCTATTTGGAAGAATCCAATTCTAGGACTACGATCGTTGCTTCAGAATGATCAGAAATCAATGGCCATTTTGAGACGTTAGTCCTCGCTAATTTCTTATCTCCAGTTAACCCAAAAAAAAAAAAACAGGAGCCTCTTCAAATAAATGTTGGACCACCTAGACGTACTAGATATAAAGTCGACGACTACATGGCAGTCTGACAGTTAATATGTAATTAAATATTATTTTCTTAATTTTAAATTAACTAAAATATTTTTAATTGTTTTCAGAAAATTAAAACCCAAAACTTAATTTCTCCTAAATTCTAATCTTGATTGCATCTATCCCTCAGCTTTTCTTATTTGCAGCAAATCCCTAAAATCTTCGTGCATGAATAAGATATAAGAAGAAAACGAAAGGAAACTGATTTAGAAAAGATATTTGCAGGCAACGGTTTGAATGTACAAACCTTCTATTATCAGCTCCTTCAATGTCAAAATTATTACTTCTTATCATTGTTCCTTTTTGCTAAATTTATGTGAAATTACTTCTATTGCTTTGAACGTTATTGCTCAGGCATTTAAAGGTCTGAGAAATCCTTTACATGACTCGTCTGAGTTGCCATATCCCTCCTTAAAATGTCACGCTTTATCAGACTTTGTTCATTATTCATATTGTCAAGTTTCTCACATGCAAATTTGATTCAACAAGTGAGCAGTTAACATAAGAAGAAAATTGTCATGTTAAAGCTGTAATCTTGAAATATACATAGAACACAAGCAAGAAACGAACAAAAAAACATCATAATGAGCCAGTTGGTTCTTTTCAAAACTATCTAGGGAAATTCATATATGGACTAGCTTTCACATTTCTTAGCTCTAGAAAAGAGGGATAAGAGAAGAATGAGAGTGTTTTATTGATTATATTTCCGTAACACGTCAAGTGATTAACTCCACCAAATTGGTTATTAGTTCACTAACAAGATCAAGCCTGAAATAAAATGGCAATTGGCAAAACTAATCCTTACAGAAGCCACACCTTGACAGCTAGGCAATGAACATTCGCTCACGACGTCTTATTACTAAGGCAGACTAGCCACAATAGCATCCGCGCCATTTCTAAATCCAACTCCGCTAGGCATCAGAACTCCAGTCAAAAACGAAATTGCATGAAATTCTTCAAAGAACTGCCATCAAACAATCTGCAAAGAAGCCGAGCAACTGGAATATTATCCAACCCCGGGAGGCAAAATTACGATTTTTAAGGATTTGTTGCAAATTAGAGAAAACAGAAGAAAATTAATGAGATACAGTTCAAACCCTGTGTTCTATAACTAAAGCAAAGCCTTCTTTTCGAGATTAGATACAGACGGTGGTCGCCATTTGTGGTTGCTTTGAATGTTTACATTTATACAGTGATCAATTTAAACTAACCTTGGTTGCATAAGATCAGCAAAGCAACAACAGTTCGCAACGAAGATTGGATAAACATAAAGTTGTTTTTATGGTTACATGAGAGGAAAGAGAGACGACTTCCTTCAAGCAACAAACAAGAAGTTATAAACCGGGTTGGTGAAAAACTAGGTAGACGTAGACTAAAGTAAAGCCCACATCTCGTTCCCGTCGTTGGGGAGTGGTTGTTGGCTGGAACCCAGTGGTATCTCTTCCAACTCCTACCTTACCTACCTCGTTTACTATAATTTTACCATTTTTCGCGAAACTAAACTCAAAATCTCGTTATATTTGCTGTTTTTCCGTATTGATCTAAACTTAACTATATAGTCGATCGCACTGTAACCAAAAACTCTTCTTGCTTGCTATTCTGGTGATATCAGAAGTATCATCCCCTGATTCTCCACTTTAGCAAGGAGACACCAACAGAATGTCGTCGTCCTCGCAATCCCAGCAAGTAATCACCTGCAGAGGTACTACTTCCTATGTTTTAGCATTGTAACCTAAAATCCAGAAGAAAGGAACCATCTTTCCTTGGATGTTTTTGGATTCATAATACCTTCTTTATTATTCTGTATCTTCCTTTTTCATTTCTTTCTGTTTTCTTCTCTAAACTTCAATGGTTCTCTTTGATCTCTTGGCGATATATATATATATACATTACTATAAATCAGCTGCGGTAGCATGGGGAAAGGGAGAGGAGTTGGTGATTGAAGAAGTAGAAGTAAGTCCGCCACAGTCCCAAGAGATTAGGATCAAAGTCGTCTCTACCTCTCTTTGCCGAAGCGATCTCTCTGCTCTGGATTCTCAGGTTTACTTTTAATATATTCTTCTTCATTTCATTTACCGTGTATCCTTATATTTGTGTCTCCTGTTTTCTATATGTTTTCTTTACTTGCCTAAATTTTCTTATTTTCTCAACACGATCCAGATAAATTATCATCTAGCAGATTGTGGATCTAATCCATGCTTCAGGGCCGAGTTGTTTTTCATAAGAATCTAACTTAAGCCATGCTTTAAGACTAGCACCGAGTTGTTTTCATAAGAATCTAACTTTTGATCTGTTTGGAAGTTCATATGTTGTTGAATAATTTTGCTCCACTATGTTTATCTGTGGTAATGTCTATTCTAACACGTTTGACTTTTTTCCTGCAGCCCATATTTCCTAGGATATTTGGCCATGAAGCTTCAGGGTATTAACTGCAACTTTGCCTTGTTCATATTCTAGTGCTTGGACACGAGTTGTTCTATTCATTTTTCCCATTCCTTTCAAAGATCCTAGTCCAACAATATGGGAATTCACAAATATTTAGAGTTGAAATCTAATCGTAAATTGAATATAAAGTGGACACTAGAAAGTTTACTTTATCACGAGGTTATTGTACTGTATCCCTCGCACCACTTACATCTTGCCAGAAGCTATTTATGCTTGAACAGATTTTGAGAAGAAGGATGATGGCAATTCGTGTGATTACACTAATAGCTTAAATTTTCAGGATTGTTGAATCTGTTGGATCTGAAGTGACAGAGTTTAAAAAGGGGGATCATGTGCTTACAGTGTTCACTGGAGAATGCGGGACATGCAGTCATTGTACATCTGGTAAAAGCAACATATGCCAAGTTCTGGGGTTGGAAAGGAAAGGTCTAATGCATAGTGATCAGGGGACACGTTTCTCAGTCAAAGGGAAGCCCATATATCATTATTGTGCAGTCTCTAGTTTCAGTGAGTTTACAGTCGTCCATTCTGGATGTGCTGTCAAAGTTAACGCAACGGCACCACTGGAGAAAATATGCCTTCTAAGTTGTGGAGCAGCTGCAGGTATAATATAAGGGTTATAGCATTCTCAAATAAAAACATAAGACTTTTGGGCTTGCAGTTCAATGCTAGTGACTCATACATGAAGCCCCTTTTTGGATAGAACACTCGCACACAAGTTTATAGCACCATTTCATGTCAAAACATGAGCCTTTTGGGCTTGCAGTTCAATGCTAGTGACTCATACATGAAGCCCCTTTTTGGATAGAACACTCGCACATAAATTTTTTGTCAGGAACTTATCACAGGTTTCTTCTTTGTTTCTATTAAGGAGATACATTCTTCACATAAGGAATGCTTTTATCTATGTTGATTGTATGACTTCATTACAGGAGTAGATATGCTGTCATGTTTATCATTTGAGTGATGCATTATTACAAACTAGTATAACTTGCGGTTAATAGGAAATAAAATGTTGGTTCTAATTTTAGGGATGGGTGCGGTTTGGAATGTCGCTAATGTATTAGAAGGATCAAAAGTTGTAATTTTTGGTCTTGGAACAGTTGGTTTATCTGTAAGTACAGCAGTATTGGGTTCTCTTCCTGTCAATTCCCTCGATACCTGCATAACAGGAAACTGCATTTTCAGTATAACTTCTACTATAGTTGGTCTTCTGTAATTAGGTTGCACAAGCTGCTAAACTCAGAGGGGCATCTCACATAATTGGTGTTGACATTAACAGTGCAAAGTGTGATAAAGGTAAGGCTGACATTTTACTATGAACTTCTACATACAATGCTTTCGAAGCAATTACATATCTCGGTTTTAGTTGTGATTCTCTATGCCTGCAGCAAAGGCTTTTGGAGTGACACAGTTCATCAACCCAAATGAATGCAGTGAGCCTGTTCAACAGGTATCAACTAACTGATTTGCAATTTTATGCAATACATTTACCTATTTAATTAAGTATATCTGACAAGTTTGGTACAAGAGCCAAAATCTTCTATCATCAACCTTGAGGAGTATATGTAAGGGACTCGAAAAATTCTGAGATGCCAGATATTTTCAAGGGGATCATAAATAATAAAGCTTTCGTATAATCTGTTCATTTTGATTGCCTTGGTGTTGAAATTCCAACAGGTTATCAAGCGTATTACAGATGGAGGTGCAGATTATGCTTTTGAATGTATAGGTGACACAGGAATGGTAACCACTGCATTGCAGTCATGTTGTGATGTACGTTCTTCGTACTCAAATTTAGCATTTTTGCCTCAAGAAGTCTCTTGAGTTAAGTTGGTGAAAGGTTTGCTCATTTTGTTGTTCCTTAGGGATGGGGTTTGACAGTTACCCTTGGTGTACCAAAAGTGAAGCCTGAGGTATCTGCTCACTATGCACTACTCCTTACCGGAAGAACACTGAAAGGATCTCTATTTGGAGGATGGAAACCCAAATCAGATCTCCCTTCATTAGTTGACATGTACATGAAAAAGGTGTGTATCCATCTAATTTTGCTTCGTGTATTACAGTAGCATCAGCATTCGGTTTTCTGACTGCAATTCTCTGTGACAACATCAGTCTAATTAATTTGTTGTCCAATTAACCTTAGCTCAAATGGCATAAAATACCCACATCCTCCAGTTTGAGTCCCCAAGTGACAAGAAAAGGAAAATGATTATGCATTGGCTGCTACAGACAGACAATATAATTTTTTTGGAAAAAATAGACTATAATTCCCTTGAAGGTTAGGGGTTATAGTATGCATTGGAATTTAGGAAGAGATTAAGGCTGCATGCTGCCACAGTGCATTTCCTGGAGACTAAGCATCACTCCGCATACGAATTAGTTCCAAGACTTGACTGCACAATCTGTACTAGGTGTTCAGAAGATATGCACAGATTATTATTCTTTTCATTGTCATGGTAGACTTTGTTGACTGAAATGGGACGGACTGTTGGTTCAACATGTAAGCATTAAAAGAGAGTTTCTGCTATCCAACAAAAAAGAAAAAGGTTTCTGCGCATTGAACTTCATTTCAGATCCCTCTTATAACAAAAGAAGAAAACTAGAAGAGGAAAGCTTCCGCATAGTTATTAAGTTCATTAGGTCTGCTAATGACTTGTTATACAAATGATTTGTCGGACATCCACAGTCTTGCCCTTCTTTGCTTTTTGTAAAAGTTTTGGACTTCAAATTTAAGACGAAAGGATGGAATATTTAATGATTAGAATCTCCATCTTAGGTTGCAAAGTCCTCAGGGGGTGCCAGATGATGTGAATCTGGTCCACCATATTGGAAAGTAGTCATTGCGCATAAATGTATACAGGTTGACAAATTTTATGTTACTAAACTGGTGAGACTAGACCATAATCAAAATCTAAAGATGCCAGGTGTTTTTTTTTTACAGGAAATACAGATTGATGAGTTCATCACACATAATCTGCAGTTTGAGGATATCAACGAAGCTGTGAATCTGATGAGAGAAGGCAAGTGTCTACGTTGCGTCATGCACATGCCAAAATAACGCTCCTCTTTCTTTCTACCTCTGCAGAGCAGAGTTTTATTATTGTGAAAGATTAATAAAAGTCACTGTTCGTTGAACCTTATGATCCCTCTACTTTTTGGTGTAAAAGCCTTGCGATTGTTTGGCACTAATGCTCTATGCTTCATGATGAGTTAGGAAAGAACGAGTTACTGATAAGTGCTACAATTCCTAACATTGTTCTGTTCTTTATAATTCACCACCGTCTCTCGTTTATCCCAAGTAAAGGCAAATCCTCATCCTAAAGCCCCCAGAATTCACTGATACACGGCCATATATAGCCTAATATAAGATTAAGCTGGAAAAGAGCTATAAAACTCGAAAGGATTGCTATAATGATACAGAATGAAAAACGAGATGTACATTTGTTGGGAAAAGAACTTGGTAATGCAGATTTGCAGTTACTGTTTTTCACGGATGATGATCCGTGAGTAAAAACTGCTGAGAGGCACTTGAATCTTCGAACAAA